>VWZG01007266.1:354905-449166 GCA_013396735.1 Grallaria varia
TTTTTTTTTTTTTTTTTGTTTTGTTTTGTTTTTACTAGATAGAAATAAAGGTCTGATCTTACAAATTTCCTAGCCTCTTTGAGAAGTGCTGAGCACTGAGAAAACTCAGGATTCCCCATCAAACACAGCCTTTTGCAGAATCAGACAGTATCAGAGGAAGATGTAAGTTAGGATATGAAGGCTTGATAGTTTTCACTGTTTAGAGATGGGAATCATTGAAAGCATGACTGCTGATGTCCTCAGATTTGCCTGAGTACTCTGGGGCTGCAGAGCTGCTTTATGAAGCACTCAAGGACCCACTGCTGAACCAGCATCTTAAAGAGCATGTAAGCAGTCTTTCAGGATATGCTACCAGGACACACTTCTCAGAGTGGACTCCAAGCTGGGCAAGGCTCAGCAGGTTGTATCATCCAGTCTGCTCAGGGCTGAGCCTGAGTAAGAGGAGGAAGACACAAATTCTTCCTTGTGGAAAACCAGGCATTCTACAGCTCCTCTAAAGAGACATCTTCAGCTGAGCTATGAGGCATCAGTGAACCATCCTTCTGTCAACAAGAGCTGAATTTGCCAATTTGGGATCTCTCCCATTTTGCTGATACCATTTCCTGGCAGCCTGAAATGTCTAGTCTAGACTGTGTTGAAGACCTGTAACTGAATGTGCGCTGTGTGTTGATGAGATGGGAAGCAATCACTGCAGAACTGCATTACCTCTGCCACCAAACACCCAGTTTGGGATGGCATTCTTGAGTGGGTTACAAAGGGGAAGATAAGATTAGAGCAATCCCGAAGGTCAGGCACAAGGAGGAGTTACAATCAGGGCTCAGTTCTAGGGATTCCTTTCAAAACAGTTTTAGGCTATAGGTGAGAGGCAGTTAAACACCCTTAGTCCCAGTTCATTCTTTCTGTATGAATCTGATGGTAGCAGCTCAGGATGTATGTGCTGGACCATGAGCCAGAGGACAGATAAGCACTCATATCCCATCCTTTAAAATGTTCAAGGATGGGGCCCTGTGCCTGATCTAATGGGTGGCATCCCTGCTAACGGCAGGGGTGTTGAAACTAGATGATCTTTAAGGTCCTTTTCAACCAAAACCATTCAGTGATTTTCTGATTCATCTATTGGGGAATGCATGCTGTTTGAACAGCTGGGCCAAATCCTACCCAAGGAAGCAGAGCAAATCAGCAGGGAGCATTTCATGTGTTTGCAGTCAGAACATACTGATCGACATACCAGGTCGGTGCATCACCACTTAGCTGCTTCTAAAAAGAGACAAACCCAGGGGTCACTTACTGAAGGCTTCTGAGAGCCCATACACCTTCTGGCTGTAGACATCTGTCTTATCCCAGATGAAATAATAGGACAGGTCTGGAGCTGCTGCAAACCACTTTCTGAAGAGGCGCCCCTCGACGGCCACCATGAGGTGGACTTTCATGAGGTTGAAGGGGATGGTGGGGTGGGTCATGCTGATCCGCAGGACTGATTTGTAGCCAGCTGTGCGACTGCTCAGGTAACTCACTTTTATTTTACTACCGGAAACGTTAATCTCCTCTTGTAGAGCCTGTGGAAAAGCAATCCATGAGGTGTTAAATCAGCAGCAAGCAGACAGGAAAAGGCAGTGAAGCTGTAATTTATCAAACACACATGTATAAAAGCTCTGGCAGACATGTCTAAGAAGGCACCTAGTAGGCATCAAGTATGAAATCATATATGTAACTTATAGGCTTATTTGTGGCAGCCAAGGAATGCCTCCCTCCTTCTGTGTCTCTGTTACATGGGAGAAAAGCACATTAAGTCAGTGCTTACTCCCTCTTAAAGGGAGTTCCAGGACCCATCGTGAAAGGAGCTTGACATCTGAGATTATTCCAGCCCATCATTTTAGCTTCCATTTTCTGTCTTTTATCATGGCAGGCTTTCATGGCTCGTAATTTTTGCCTCCTGACTTCTTTTTTCCCAGTAAAATATCAAGCCCTACTTGGTCTGTATCCTTAAGGATGTTTCCTGGCCCTGATCATAACCTGCAATTCTGTCCATGAGAGTAGTGAATTCTGCTTCCACCCTTCCTCCTCTGACTTACCCATTTCTCCTTTGAAACTGCTCCTCTCCTACCTTACCTTTGACCCCTCTCTGCCAGAGCTACCATTTACCTCCAGCATTTTTTTATCCTGTATCCTAGTCCTTATTGTCTGACCTCAATTTTGTTGCTACTTGCTCTGGTACTTGCTTCAAATTCCTTTCCCTCTTACCTGTGTGATGAAGCTGTTGGCCTGACCTACTACCTACAACTCCTTTCCCTTTCCTTGCAGTCCTCTTTCTATTCCTTTTCCAAATTTCTTTGTATTCTAAGGTGAATTGTTTCATTTTTTTCTCCAGTCATTAATGTGGGTATTTCTGACTGACTGGGACAATTATCTCACAGGTCTCCAGGCCAGTACAAAATTTAAGAAACAACTGGAGAAACATCAGGGAAAATGTTTTCTGTCCCTGTTCTGCTTTGATAATACAGAAGTATCAGTAAAGGTGGGATTTTCAGCTAATTTCCTTGCTGAAGTATCACCAGATCTTAACATATCTTTTTTTTTTTTTTTCCCCTGATGGAGAAATTATCAGAAATTTTCTCAAAAGCGATACAAAGTAACATCCCTGACACAATGCTGATTCTCCCATGAAAATACAGATCAAAAAATTCTTAGGAGAAAAAAATTGTCACTTTCAAGAAAATTTCACTCTCAAGTAAGCACCCAGTGTGGACATTTTCAGCGCAAGTCAGCAACCTTTGGCAAAGATTGAAGATGAAGGTAGAAGCTCAGCACTGAGTGAGAAACTTGGTCAGCTAATGGGATGTGTTAGAAGGTCACAGCTGGCACTGCTTTCTCCTGTGCCACTTCTGAAGTTCCTCAGTGTGCTGGACCCTAAATGAGCTGGGAAAATGCTTCCCTAGCAATAATCAGCTTCTGAATACAACAGTATGGAGGCTTGCAGGGTCAAGAGATCCACCCAATACGAAGGGTTCAATTCCATTATGGTGTGATTCTTGGGGTTGTCCCGTGCAGGGCCAGGAGTTGGAATTGATGATCCGTGGGGTATTCCAACTCAGGAGACTCTATGATTCTACGATCCTGGTGTCTTCTAAGTTATGTTGCTCCTATACCCTGCTCTTCCCATGTGGGCACAGAAAACTTCCCTGGCATGGTAAGTTGCTCATCTCTTAGAGGTTTTCTGGCCAGTATCACAGAATCATAGAATTGATTGGGTTGGAAAAGACCTCAGAGACCATCAAGTCCAACCCGTGGTCCAACTCCAGTCAGTTTACTAGATCATGGCACTCAGTGCCACATCTACTCTCAGTTTAAAAACCTTCAGGGAAGGTGAATCTACCAGGCCTCCAGGCAGGCCATTCCAATGCCTGATTACTCCCTGTAAAGAATTTTTTTCTAATATCCAACTTAAATTTCCCCTGGCAGAGCTTAAGCCCGTGCCCCCTGGTCCTATTGCTGACTGCCTGGGAGAAGAGACCAACCCTCACCTGGCTGTAACCTCCCTTCAGGTAGTTATAGAGAGTGATGAGGTCACCTCTAAGCCTCCTCTTCTCCAGACTAAACAACCCCAGCTCCCTCAGCCTCTCCTCACAGGACTTGTGTTCTAGTCCCTACACCAGCCTTGTTGCTCTTCTCTGGACCCGCTCCAGTACTATCAACAAAAACAAATCTTGTAATCTGCCCCCTGAAAACACCTCTTCTGAGCTATTATCCAGGGTCCAGCATTTTTTCAAGTGATAACTAACAGGCTCTGAGTGTTGCAGCACTTGACAAACGGACACATGCAGCAGATAAAGCCCCATTCCACTGTGCTCATAAATATTTACTTTCTCTAATGCAGTCACTTTAATTTACATATATCAGTGCTTAAGAGGCTGAAATATGACAGAACTGGGAAAACATAGGATTTTTAAAATATACTTTATGAGGTCAGCAACAAGCTGGACTGGGATCAGACTCAACCACAGATGAGCTGAGCCAAACAGCTGCAAAGGTAGTCCCTTGTATCGAATCTATCTTCATATGTAACCCCACTAGGAAAAAACCAGGCAGAAATAATTGTCATGGAGGTACTATTTGGAAAGTCTGGTTCAGACCCCTGTCAGAAATAATTATTTCTCTCTGTTGTGCTTTATCTCTGCTGTCGACCATTCCAAAGAAAGTGTCAGCCCAATGCTACCGAGGCACTGAGCAGCACAAGGGGCTGTGTTTAAAGGTGTCTGCTTGAAGAGAGGGTTCAAACAGTAACTCAGTTGATTCAAAACACATTTGTAGTTTGTAAGTAGTGATAAACTAGCAACAGACAGGGCATTGGTAGGGGGGAGTATAATCCAGTAGGTCATCAGTGGGAGACAAGAGAAAAACCAAGCTTTAAAATACCCTGAATGCACTAAAAGTAACGAGAGCTGAATTGTTCCCTTATTTTCATTTGATAATTGCTGTTTGGCCCAGATACATTCATACGCTGCGTCTGCAGGCCTTGTGAGAGACATTTGGAGTTTATCACAGCATAACCAATATAATCTGCTCTTTTAAAGGGGTCAAGGCAGCAAGATGGGGAGGCAGAAGAGCCGCTTCTTCAGGCTTACTAAGGATTTACACAGTGTAGTAATTTTCACTGCCATGCTCCCTCTGCCCTGTGGTGTCGATCTATACTTGTGTTAGTAGAAATGTTTCTATTCTATGCATAAGACAATGTAGGAAATCTTGTTTCTGTGTGCTGGGTTACACATGTCTCTTACAGCTACTTTTCACTCTGGCCGCAGGCATGCAAACAGTCAATGTCTTCTTTTTTAAATAAGACGCTCCGAGGGAATTTGAGAAAGAAAAGCATTTAGGGTCTGATTCAGGGGCCTTAACATAGACATCTAGTGCGTTTGAGTTCTGTGGTATCCAAAACCTCTGCAAGGGCATGACAGCTCTGACATGGACCTTCTTGAGATCTCCACCTTTCTGAAGCTACAGCTGGAGGCCTGAAGGGACACTTCAGGGCATCCTAAATGGCCCCAAATCTGTCTATAGGCAAGCGAATCAAACATTAAAAATGCATTATTTGGTCTTTTGAATGCACCCAGGTAGAGAGCACTGAATTTATTTGTTGGAACTCATGAGGTTTTTATCTACCCACTTGTCAAAAATCCCTTTCCCAGCCCTGCTATCTGCTTGTCACCTCCTCCCAGCTATGTGCTTACACCTTTTATATTTAACATTTCCCTACTGAGAACTGTGTATTACAAAATGCAGCTGCAGGAACTGACAGTTAGGTTATTTTTTTATTGTATGTACATCCAGTATAGAAATGAAAAGTAGTCCATTTATGAACTGAAGTACAGTCAGGACTCTGTCACAAATTATATTCTGTTGCAAATTCCTTCACCACAAAGTTTGTTAACCTTCAGCTACCAATATTTGGGGTGGAATACCAGTTTACAGGTTTTAGCTCAATCATTTGGCACATGGGAGAAGTACTGTTCATTGTGTATGGGATTCACCTTATCTCAACTTAGGAACCTAAGTTAGTTGTCTCTTCTGAACTACTCTTTTAGGTCTCCCCACACCAAACAGCAGAAATAGACTCTTTAGAAGGCTGGCGTTGCCATGTAAACTTATGAGTGGGATTTAATTCCAATTTAAGGCATCTGCATCCAGATGTCAACTTATAAATATGCTCATGTGAGGTAGCCACGTACACATCAGTTACAGTCAGTGGAATCTAACTGATATCAGTGAGAGACAGAAAGATTCAACATGGTAAGCTAAACTGATCTGTAGGCTCCACTGATGGCACTGATTAGATTTCTGTCAGCTTTAATTGGAACTCGGACATCTAGCACATACCCCGATGACTGCATGTGAACTCCTTATTTAGACGTCATAATCTCAAAATTAATCCTTCTTGGGTATTAGATTCTATAACTACAGGTATCTAGTGTGATTTGGGATGTCCAGGTGATTTGACATTCACAGGGATTTGGCAGATATAATGCAGGACACTGATAGGGGGACCATTCTGGATTGGGAGTTGGATGCCAAGCAAGATATCAGCAAGACATTTCAAATGCCACTAGGTCTGTGATGAGGCTGGTAAAACACTGGCACTGGTTGCCCAGAGAGGCGGCACTTGCCTCATCTCTGGAAACATTCAAAATCAGGTTGGACTGGGCTCTGAGCAAGAGGTCTAGTGGAAGGTGTTTGTGGCCATGGCAGGGGGGTTGGACTAGATTACCGTTTAAAGGTCCCTTCCTTCTCAAACTGTTCTATGATTCAATGATTTAAAGTCAAGAAACTATATCAAACCATTGCTTATGAACTACATCCCTGGCTGCTCTGACACTCAAGAGAGATGTGTGCTTTTACTGCAGAGGAGTGCTAGAACTTATCAGTTCAATACATATAATTAACACAATCTAACAAGTATCCTATCAAATAATGAGTGAGGTTATGATCATAGTTGCACTGTAACAGATACTTGTTTCTTTCCCAGGCAGCACTGAGTATTACCTTTCAAAGTATTTGTAGGTTCAGAAAAAAGATGTGAACACAGAGCCAAGAATTCACACTATGATGGACTTTACAAGATCTGGGACTTAATTAGTAATTATGCAGGGACAAATGTGGTGACTGTAATTGGAAATTAGTGTGAGAAAAAATCATAAGATTTGGTCCAGAGGGAGAGGTAGAGACCACTAGTTTTATTTGTTGCTAGGTTCAGAACTTGGTTTATTAAACTTAGATGATATAAAGTTACTTCCTTTCTCATTAATGGTACCACAACCCCAGTGGAGTCACTCAGGAAGCACACAATTTGTCCTTTCACTTGTTAATGTTTCCACCTTGGCAGATCATTATTTGTCACTAAAAGGACATGCCAAACACTGGTATCTAAAATTCAGGGAACAACATGTCCAGGAAAGTAAAGCTTGAATGCTGCTACATCCAGAAATTTCTAAGTGTTTTTAAGGAAAACAGATAATTTGGTTCTTTGAGCTATTCAGTTTAAAACCCAACCTCCAATTCAGAAAAATACTTTGAAGCCACAGTGGATTACAACACTACTTTATCTGACAGGGAACAGGGATGAGAAATTAAAAGTAATCCTTTTGCTTTGCTCATCATGATGTGCAACAAAACTGAGGTGCCCTGCAGGCTTGCCCTTTGCCAGCTTGGCTGACTGACTACATGTCTCAGCAGCTATGTAGTGTGAGAGGTATGACTTCCAACCATGAGGAAGTACACTCCAACTCTTCCCCACTGAGGTCCACAGTGCCCAGTGGGTGCAATTGGTTCCCGAACAGCAGAAAGTCCTTGGAGAAGATGCAGTCCATCAGCCTGGCACTGGGCATATTGAATGCCAAAAGGCCGGCCGAGGGCTTGTTGTGGGTCACATGAAGGTCCCAGATCATATGCTGTCAGCCACAAGTGCTTTGCCTCCATCTCTCAGGGATAAGGGAAAAGAAACCTTTTGGCAAAACGAACGCTTGGAGCAAGCGCTCCTGGCAAATGTGTGAAAAATGGTGCCACAAACAGGGAATGCTTCTCTTTAGAAAAGCAGAGGAAAAGTTGCATTAAAACTGTCAAAAGAAGCACAGAAAGGAGATGGGGGTAGTGAGGCACTGGCACAGGTTGCCCACAGAAGTTGTGGATGTCCCAATCCCTGGAAGTGCTCACATCCAGGTTGGATGGGGCTTTGAGCAACCTGTTCTAGGGAAACATGTCCTTGCCCATGGCAGGGGGTTGGAAAGGGATCTTTAAGGTCCATTCCAACCCAAAACATTCATTGACTTTATAACTCTATGTGTTACTGCCTCCTTGGCTCAGAGAGTTCATACCTGGATTTCAGGAACAATAGGACCTTTCTCCGAGCAGGAAGTTGCAAAAGCTGTCAGTGGAGATGGGGAGACCACAGGGTTGGGCCGGGCAAAATTACTGAGGTCGCAGCTTGGGATCTCATTCTCTTCGTGCCTCATGACTATGGTTTCCATCACAAAGAAACGATCCCACGGCAGCCACAGCGTGTGCTCCTGGGTGATGAAGGGAGCCCGTTCAAAGTGCAGGATAATGGAGATTCCACCAGTGGTAACGAGATCAAAGCTGTTTTAAGAGATGGAATATAAAGTTAGTGCAAGTGCCACTCCATCTGTTTGTAACAACTCCCTAGCAAGGACCCCCAGAAAAATAACTGCAAGAAATATCATCAGTCACGTTTTATGAGCCTAAAACCTACGGCCCAAATAGGCTTTAGATGAGTAACAGCAAGCGGCAGAGGCAGAAGTAAAAGCTCAGCTTCTTTGCATGTTATCCTTCTGTATATTAAAGACATACCCATGCCTTTTTTGAAACAAATATTTATCTTTGTTGGTGCTTTTCTAGTGCTATTTGACCATATATACTAATTTTCTTTCTTTTTTTTTTTTTTTTGGAAGTATTTATTATCCAAACACAGTCACAAATTGGATCAATTGACAGGATAAAATAAACTATTTGGAGAGCGGCTTCTCTGACACATCCCCATATTAACTGTCTTGGTGTCACTGCTAACCTGACTAATGCCTAATGGAACCCAGGGAGCATACAGAGCCCAGTCACGGGCTCAGCTGAGTGTACTAGAAATACATGCTGTGCAGGCTGTCTGTGTACCATAGCACTCAGAACATCATCTTTTTTGACTCTTAATCATTAAGAGCAGGGCAGATGAATCACTGCCTGTGGTCCGTGACTTCACCCTAAGCCGCCTCTAGCCAAGTGCCTTTTCTGCCTGTGTCAGTGTTGGATAACACTATGCTGGGCTAACAAACAGCCCTCCAGAGCTGTGTGAAAAGATGTTACCTTGATAAGGAAAATATTCATCCTCTGGATGTAGAGATGTTGGGTTCTGGGGTTTTTATTAGTTTTGTGTTTAAATAAACTTCACATCTTGTAAGAGATGGAGAGTTTAGCAAGTATCACAGGATGTACCTACTATGTATAGATCCAGAAAAAGGCATCTTAAGTGAGAAAAGGGATTTCAACAGAAAATGAGGACCTCTTGTTTTTGCTTCTTTGTGTTTTTCTCAGTATCTCTTCAGTTGCAATGCCAATGTGTGCTTCAGGCAAAGAAAGTTTTCTCATCCCTGCTTCTCACTTTTGATGCATGGAGCTGCTGTATGACAGTCTCAGTCAGAGTTCACACACATGAACAAACTCACTGGCTTCAGCAGAGCTGCTCACGTGCTCAAAGAGCTGTGAGCTTTAGTGCTTCTCTGCATGAGAACTGGGTCTGAAACACTGATAGCCCAAGGCCAGACTTGATGCACCTTGTAAATACAGAGTAAAAAGGATGAAAAACTCCTTTTAAATTATTTTTTAAAATAAATCGTGACGCTGCAAAAATACCAGAGGAACAACAATGGGTATGAACTATGTCTAAAAAAAAAATTTTTGGCAAGAAATCATTTGGGAGAACCTTTTTTGTTTTATGGCTGATGGACTGAGATGCCATTTAGTAAATATAATTATGAAAAGAAAGTCATTCATGAAAGAATGCGAAATTGAGTCTATGAGAGGGAGAGGAAAGCATTTTAAAATGCTACAGCCACATTTATTCTACCACTCAAACTGGGGCATCACCTTCCCAGACCTACGGAGCTTGGCTTGCAGCAGCCTGACAAGTAACTTGCCAGTCCCTGCCAGGAAAGCTGAGCAACATTTGTACTCTGATACGAACATTTTTAACAGTCAATTAGCACTTGGCAAGTCCTTCACCTGGGAGGGAGATGCTTGCTCTGCATGAATCTGGGCACTGAATGGGGCAGCAGGAGGAAAGAAACAAACATTACAAATGATGCTCAACAAGTTTTTAGGCAAGTTGGAAGAGGCTTTACTTGCAAACACCTCTGTTTCGTTCCTTTGGCTTCACTAAGCCTGGGTCAGGGATGGGAACCTGCTGAGGGGAAACATCCTGGCCTTTCCTGCACCCTCAAAAAAGGACGCAGAAGAGAAAGCACCACCTCCATGTCAGGTTCCAGCAGCTGTGAAAACAGAGTCATGCAGTATTTTTTAGCAGGCCGTGTTGCTCATGAGCTGGTTTTCCCAGAGTTCCAAGGTGCAGCTTTTAAGTTACCTTGATGAATTGATCAAAAGGTAAACGCAAAACCAAACAGAAAAACTCAAATTGAAAACACCTTCCTTCCAGTTTCCCTTAGTGAAATTAAATTTAAGAAGAGGAAAACCATCTTGGGATTGAAGGAATGAGATAATTTTATTTCTCTTTCTGCTGCTGATCTCTGATGTATTTTTTATCACACTGAAAAAAATCAACAGTACTTGTACAGTTGTATTGTTTTTTTTTTTCCTTTAAAAACTCTGGAGAGACATGCCAAAGGATGAAATTACCTATTTATCCACAAAGCAGGCTCAAAAAATAAAAAAAACCCATAGAGAAGTGTAACCCTTCTCTGAAACTTCATTCATTTGGTATTTCTGAGAAAGCCAGGCCAAAGCTGCTGAAAGGGATATGGAAGAAGTCTGGAGACTTTCTTGCTGTTTTACTTACACTGTTCTTACAACCCAGGGACACTGAGGACTTGCAGCCTCTATAAACCACCATATTTATTTAAAAATGTGGTTTATAATTCAGTACTGATACTTTGATCTGTCTATTAACTTTGCTTTACAGAGAAATGCATTCAACGAGTAGTTTAAGAGTTGTCATTTTATATTCATACCTTGTTATATGAACAAAATCTCTGTCCCAATAAATAGGCTAAAACCACCTTGAAGTTATAAAAGTTTTGCTCAGACTAAGTAATGTGACTTAAATAGGATGTGATAGGAGAGACCTGGAATACACTGAACCCACTTACAGGGGTGAAAAATTCAGTCCACTGTAATGCTAAAACTGAAATTTTGTTTACTCATTTTAAAACTTGGCCATGCCAAAAAACCCCCATCAAACCCAAAAAACAAAACCCAAACCAAACTTGGAGCAACAAAATCAGCTTAGGAACCAATCTAGCTAAACTGATGCAATTGTAACTTTAAATTCCCTTACTTTAAAACTCCAGCTATTGCCCTGCTATCAGTAAACTGTTTTACTAAACAAATCTAAGGCAACTCAGTGCACATTTTCAAGAATAGATATTCCTATGGTGAATATGCCAAATAATAAAGCCACTGAGTTTTCTGCAGTTATCTCATGAGCCCTTGAACAAGGTAAGTACTTTCATGTGTGATCCCATTTATTCTCCAAACCAGAATGACACTGAAGATGGTCCAGATGACCCCATACGACTGTGCACTGCTCTGGACTAGGAATGCATGCAGCCTGCTACCATAGGTCAGGAGAACCTACTTCTTGCCTAAGACCATCAACTGCTTAAAACAAAGTGACTCAATCACATGAAAACTGCACTGTGAAAAAGCCAATGTGAAGTCATGGTCTATTAAAAAAATTACTCAAAGCATAAAAGAAGATAATAGAGACTGGAATAGCAGTATTCTTTACATGAATTTGAAAGTGCTTTACAAATAGTATTTAATAAATACTATAAAACCCAGTAAGGAAGGCAAGTAAATATTAACTCCCTGTCACAGGCTGGTTTGCTGGCCTGGGAAGGTCAAGAGACGCATCTAATGCTACCCACTAAATGAGCAGTGAGGCTAGGATTAGAAATAAGGGATGTCTGACAACATTTTCTGTCCTGAAAAATTGTATTCTTAATGGTCTTAAATAGTTCAAGGTAATTTATAGACCACTGAATAAGTCACCGGACTCAAGAACAAATTTGATAGGGCTTTGAGCAACCTGATCTAGTGGAAGGTATTGGAACTAGATGATCTTTAAGGTCCCTTCCAACTCAAATCATTCCATGATTCTATGATTTTGGTGTTCTTTAACTTGTTCATTTATGGACAAGCAGTTTTCACTTGTCCATTTATTACCTCCAGCGTACACAGACACACTGCTGTGCCTGTTCATTTGAGAAAATACCTGCATTTATCCCTCAGCCAAGTTGGAAGGTATTTTTATTATTCCAGAGGCTCAGTACTGCAACTGGATAATTTGCTGGATGTGAGTTGTGTACCAGATGCGCCTGAGGTTTCTATAGAAGCAGACTGATTTGAGAGGAAGGTGAGGAAAGAAAAATCAGAAGAGCTGACACCACTCAGTCTGGGGTCACACTGACCTCCACCAGCTGCTGACAGAAAGCACAGCTTTAGGATGAATCCCACTTGGTCACAGATTCCCTGCTCTGAGACAGCTGATCTCTGTCATTTTTATCACTTGGAGCTGTGTATCTGTTGGGGGCTGAGTCAGCAAACTGCAGCCCTGAGCTTGAAACTAATTTAACTTCTGGAGGCTGGAAGCCAGCCCCTAGGAACCAGGAGTCCACCGAAGCCTGGAGGAGCATACTGATGCTCCAGTGGCATTGCTTTCTGCCCTGGGTCCCCTGCTCAGCTGGACCTTGGGAAGGACATTGCAAGGAAGGAACATCCCCAGCTTGAACTGCCAGTAAAAGTAGGTATATAGAAGTGGTGGTGGGGGCTTGCCTTTCACCACCCAAGAATGAAATAATTACTTGAATATTAAAAAGGTTTGGAGCCTGGATAGCAGCACTCACCTCCATGCTCTGTGCCTGTTTTAGTTTACTGGTGTGTTTGCTGGCTAGAGGTGCAGTTTAAGATAAAGCCCCTCTGTGTGAGGTACAGCCCAACTGTAAAGCAGAGATGGTTCCTTGCTCAAAGTACTTGTAATCTAAATGAAAGATCACACACTGTAGTTGGGTATTGTATACACACAAGGAAACAGACAGAAAAAAGGTCATGACAGGCACTATTGTCCAGGAATTTTTCAGGTATATTTATCTGTTCTATTTGACACAGATTTTGTGCTAGTCCATACACAGAAAACTGATCGTAAAATATGGTTTGGATCCCACTTTCATGCAAAGTAGGTTCAGTAAGGTTGAAAGAGATACTCATAGCATAAATGTTCAACATTTCTTTTTTTTTGCAGTAATGCCTGAGTTACGGGGGAATAAGAAGACACCAGCTCCAGAGGCATCCTTTTCCAAAGAAGACCACTAGTTTTTCTGGAATGCCTCTTTACTTCCCACATTTTATTGGCATGTCATCCAAGAGTTGGAGCATCACTCAGAAAGCCTCCCAGTCACCATCAGTGTTACAGTAGGTGCAAAGGCCCCTGAGTGTGAACAGGACCGTATCAAGCACGTGTAGCTATCACATGTTCATTATAATTCTATCCACTTCTCAGGCCAAGTCAAACCTTTAAAGAAAGTTGTGCATCGAAGAGGTACTAAAATCTATAAATTCTCTCCCAAGTGCTAGTGATTAGTAGTCAATACATAGAGCATATGCAGCTGGAACCCCTTATGTTACGTTTTTGTTCTTAAAAGAAAGGGAGCCAATTAGCACTGACAATCAAAAGACAAAATGAAAGGCATTCCCAATTTGCAATGCTTTTGTTTTGGTTGAGCACAACTGCTCAGATTTTGCCTCTAACACAACCATAATCTTAATGATTTCTTCCTAGTCATTTCAACATGAATTAGCAAGAATAGAGCTGTTGGGAGCAGGAGATATCTTTACATGCATGGGCACTCCATTGCCCAACTTTTGGCTGAAGATTCTAGGTGATATCACAAAGTTAATACTATTAAAGAATTAGAATTAGAATAGAATAGGCTATTCAGTTGTTCGAGAACCACTAAAATCATCAAGTCCAACTGCCTGACCAATTTAGAGCTGATCAAATTAAACCATATTATTAAGGGCACTGTGCAAACACCTCCTAAACACTGACAAGCTTGAGGAATCGATCATCTCTCTAGGAATGTTGAGGAATACATTCAGTGCAAGGTAGCTCAGTGTGCAGCTGTAGTGTGAGCTGCAGGCTAAGTGCTGGGGGGTGGGAGCCGAAGACAAGGGGCCATGAACTGCAGACTCTGCATAACAACGGGCCTGGGGACCTGTGGGCCAGCCAGGGGACTGCACACTCAGAGACATGGCAGGAGCTGAGGACTCCAGAGAAAACTTATTTAGTTATTGCACGATGATTAAAGTACCTTAAAGATCGAGATGTCTGAGGTTCTGCTGTGGGAAACCTAGGGCTGAGCCAGCAAGGAAACCTGATCTGACTGCGTGAGTGTGTGGTGTGTATCTGTGAAGGGACTTTGGTCCCAGCTCAGGTGGTGAGAGTGACTGCCAGAGTGGCTCCAGGATGGTCAGACAGGGAAGTTTCCTTAACAGAAATCCTGTTCCAGTGTTTAAGCACCCCCTCGGTAAGGAAATGTTTCCTCATGCTCAGTCTAAACTTCCTCTGGTGCAGTTTTGAACCATTCCCACATGTCCTGTCCCTGGATCACAGTGACAAGCCTAGAACCTCCCTCTCCACATTCCCTCCTCAGGAGGCTGTAGGAAGCAATGAAGTCACCCCTCAGCCTCCTTTTCTCCAAAGTAGACAAACCCAGAGTCCTCACCAGCTCCTCGCAGGACATTCCTTCCAGCTCTGTCACCAGCTTTCTTGTCCTCCTCTGGACACATTCAAGGACCTAAACATATTTCTTAAATTGTGGGGCCCAGAACTGCACATCTTGCTCCAGGTAAGACCGCACCAACACTGAATACAGCGGGACAATCACCTCTTGGACCAGCTTGGTCATGCTGTGTTTGATGCATCACAGGATGAGGCTTGCCCTCTTGGATGCCAGGACACACTGCTGTTCCCTAGTCCACTGCTGCTGGCCAGCATCCCCAGATCCTGTCTGCACGGATGCTCTCCAGCCACTCCTCTTCCAGTTTACACTTGTGCCTGGCGTTACTCTGTTCCAGGTGCAGAAAACTCAGCATTTTGACTTCTTAAATTTCATCCCATTCATCATAGCTGCAATCTAGATCCCTCTGCAAGGTCTCCTGTCCCTCAAGAGGGTAAACAGCACCTCCCAGTTTGGTACCATCAGCAGTCTTGCCAATGGTGCATTCAACTCCTGAATCCAGATTGTTGATAAATACATTGAACAGAACTGGCCCTGGAACTGAACCCTGAAGAACAGCACTAGTAACTGGTTACCAGCCCCATAACAACCAACAATAATGCATGAACATCTTCAAAATGCATCAGCAATAAACGTGCTCCTGGAAGGAGCTTCTCTTCATTGTTGATGGAAATAATGCTGTTATTGCTGCTCAAACACTGCAAATCCTGTACCATCATCCTACCTGCCATCTTGTCTGCTGATTGTGTACCCAAACAGAGGATTGTTGACAAAGCTGATGTTCACTCCAACTAGAGGGGTCCCATCTGCCGTCATCACCTGGCCTCGAATCACACATGCATGTCTGCAAAAATGAGAAAAATCATAAGAAATAGTAAGTCTTTTTGGCAAATGCCAGCTTATTCTGTATTTCTGTGGCTGGGAATTCCTATGAATTAGAAAGCCCAGGCCTTTATATCCTTGAAAGCTGAAGGCCATGCTGTGTATTTTGAAGGTGCTCTTGAAAGCTTTCTCAGGAGCTGTGTAAAAACATCTGATAGCTAAAGTAAGGTTTACAACCATCCTACTCTATAAAAGCAACTGCTGCAGCATATACTTCATTAGTTATAAACTTTTGTAGGATTCACGATATCACACTGCAATTTCATGGAATCATAGAATATCCTGAGTTGGAAGGGACCAACAAACATCACCAAGCCCAGACCCTGGTCCTGCACAGGACAGCCCCCAAAAGACACCATGTTCCTGAGAGTGTTGTCCAAACACTTCTTGAACTCTGTCAGGCTTGGTGCCATGACCACTTCCCAGGACAGCCTGCTCCAGTGCCCAATCACCCTCTGAGTGAAGAACCCTTTTTCTTATACCCAATAGTGTCTTAACAATATTGCCCTTATGCAAGGTGCATTTTAAAATCAAAGAGAAGAGAAACCTAACAAGCAGTGCATGGACATATTTAAGGCACAAGAGCCACAGAAGCCCCTGACCAAGGCTTGGCAGCTCATTTCTTCCCCACATGGGAAAATCACAACAGATAATTTGCCAGATCCAGACATCTTCCTTACAAACTGCTTGAGGAGCTGAGCACATTAACAGGATGGGCTTTTTCTTCCCCGCTTTGGTAGGTTGCACTCTTTTATAGGCTCCATCTACTCCAATTACTCTGACTCTGTAATATGCTCTTTTATCTAAAGATTTCAAGGATCTTCAGAAATGTTGATTAATATGGCAAGATTGGTATTTTACAGAGAGAGAGGAAATAAAGCACAGAATGATTTTCAGATGTCCAAGGTCAGTCAGAAAACCTGCAGTGATGCCAAAGACAAATTTTCTAGGTTCTTATTCCAAAGTCTGTTTCCAGACCTCTAAGTCATTACTACACTGCTACCTTAGGAGTTTCCCATAAAGACAAAGCATCACACGTCTGTGAGAATGTCTGAACACAATTTTTGGCTGAAGGTAACTATTTTTCTGAGCAGCAACAGCAAATTGTGGTGTCAGAGCGGTAACATGACCCAGTGAATGATTTTCCTAACTGCTGTCCTGCTGGAGACCAGAGGTTGAAAGCCAATGTTTCTCCAGGTGCAGGACCAGATCTCAGCTAGAGTAAATCATCCCAACTGCACTTCAACAGAGCAGTGGTGCTTTACTGCTTCACTGAGGCAAAGAATGATATCTGCAATGCTTTGTAAAGATGATTTCATGAACGCGGATCATTAGGAAAAGATCCAGTTATTTTCTTACAGTCCCCCTAAAAATCTGAGATTGTATAATGCGAGAATATAAAATATAATTTCTATTCAATACAGACTGCAAAATTTGTACATTCTGCAGTACAGAAAACAGACCATTTGCCAGGGAGTCTTAGACAAATTCCCACTGATCTAAAGGGAGAGCTCCAATATTAATAAAAATTACTGAAGTGTTCCCAAAATGTGCCTGCAATCTAAGATGTCACTGGATTCACACATAATTTTGGAACAAGCTACAGGAAAATGAGATATTGGAAATTATTTTTCTATCATTGAATTTTCTTTGATATATCATCACTGACTTGTTAGGAGTCATGGAGGAAAGGACTTGGACCAAGTTTGGAGCTCCTAGTCATGGAGTCCTAGCATCCTGGAATGGTCTGGGTTGGAAGTGACCTTATATAGCACCTAGTTCCAACCCCCCTGCCATGGGCAAGGACACCTTTCACTAGACTGGGCTGTTCAGAGCCCCATTCAACCTGGTCTTGTACACTTCCAGGGATGGGGCTAATGGGGAGAATAATATCCTTAATACTGCTATTGCTTCTCATAGTGAAGGGCTCTAACTCAGATTTCCATATACAGCAAATGGAAAATTATATTCCCATACAGTATTATACACATTGCTATCTAACACACAGGTACAGCAGAACTCAGAGGATCACAATGCCATTTCAATGGAAAAATGTCAACACTTGGAATAACCCCAGTAAGTCACCATCTTTAGTTCAATTTCTACACAAAGTGATTGTGACTGAGCTCATCTCTGAGTCAAGAGCATAAGCTAGGCCTTCTCTTCCCAGATTTTTTCATGATCCCCTCCACTGTGCCCCATCTCCTTGTCCATCCTCAAACCAGAGGAAGGGTTTGAAACAGCCTTCTCTCAGATTCTGATCAAATGGCTGCACATTTTGTGAAAGACAAGGAATCACTGCAGACTTGAATGCAGTTTCTTGAATACTAAGACCTGAGCACGAGTGACTCAGTATTCTGAATTACATATTTAAGTCAACATTGGGACTACAGATGTTTTAAAACAATTGAAAGACAAGAACATACATTTCTGTTAACCCAAGAAGAACACTTTCACTTGTTTTTTTCATTCCAAAAGTTAAAAGGAAATGAAGGAAAAAATACATATTGCAGGTGTCTCTTGTGCTGCCCTACAACAACCATGTCCAAACAGTTGCAAACTTCTAAGTAATATTGCAAACACATTTGCCTAGACCCTCGGCTCAGCTTGGGTGGGATGTTCTTTATATCAGCAAGCATCTGGTCTGTTACATATCACTGAAAACTAATTCTACAACAAGCACCAGCACAACGTGGACAAACAAAGAACTTCCTCTCGGCAGCTCTAACAAACGCATCTGACCTCCCACCTTTGGGAAGAGACTCAGTTCCCACTGTAGCTCCAGCTCTGATAGCAGACCTCCGTGCTCACTAACTCAGGCACTGTCTCTTCTCAGAGAAGCAGCTCATCAGCAAGCCCAGCTGCATCCACTGCCCTCCGGAGGACCATAACAACAGCTTTATTTCCATGCTATAAGGAAGGATGTTCCCACAAAGGGGATATCACTCCCAAACCAAAGTGATAAAAAGAAGCTGGAGCAATATGTAGAAATTTGAATTCATTTAAAAATGAGAGGAATGAAAAATGGAGGAAAAGTCAAGCTCAGTCTCTCTCTGATTAGTCTCAAATCTTCTCCTTCCCCAGGTGTCAAAATCTGCCCCACTTGGATAAAACAGTTCACACAGACCATCAGAAGCAGCTGACTTCTCTAGTGCCAACATGTCCTTTCTGAAGGCAAGATCAAATATCCACAATGCCCAAGCCCACCAGAAACCTGGTTAATGCTAATTTAGTCAGCCATTTCCTTCAGAAGACCTTGGTCTAAATTCAATTACCCTACAAAGCAGTTAAGTGGCATTGCTAAGATGCTCAGCTGTGCTAGAAGGTCTTCCAATACATTTACATAAAATTATCTCTCATGTTAATAGAAGGGATTTATTCAATCAGTCCATGAATGCTAGCTCAGAGTGTTTTCTGCAGTTGAACAAAATTGGATTTCTCATAGCTGGAGCCTCATAGTTCCATTAAATTATTAACAGATTCCACATATTGCCTCTGTTTTTTAATTTGTTTTTAGTTTTGTTTATTTGTTTGGTTTTGTTTTGTTTCCTTCACTACTGTTACATGAGGCAGTATGGGTTCTCATTTTACAGGGAAAAGCAGGCTCCATTTTTCTTCTTCTTTAACTAGACTTTTTTTTTAATTTGCCCATAAAAGCTTGCCTGAAAGACCAAATCATTGTCAAAATGCTCTCTAGAATTCCAGATGGCGTATCAGGCAATTCTACACTGTTGCTTTGTGAAGTCATCCTTTATTCCAAGAAAATTAAATTAAGTCTTACTGGTAAGATCTGGGCCACAGTGGCAAAACAGACAAGGGTACACTGATGCCTTTACATTCCCATTGCTCAGATACAAATAAAGTTTGACAGGCTGTCAAGAAAATTCAAGCAGACAAAACCATCCTTCAAACAGAAGCCAGAAAAGTAAATTCCACAAAATCCACTTCACGTTACGGGAGCACATTAAAGATTTGTTTTTAATACTAACTGATCCAGTGTCTCACAATTTAGACACTGGTCCTTCCAATATTCCTTACTTACAGATGTTTTCTGCTGACACTGTACTTGGCATTTGGAAATAGGAGAAAAATACTACTTCTGCTAAGCATTTTTCACTGGAAAAAGAAAATTCTAGGCATCCTAACTCCCACTTTTTCTGCAAGAAATGTATATTTTTTCCTTGACTGAGGATAGGCACCATGGGAAATCTCACCCTTATGAATTTCTGCTGCTCCTCAAAATATTTCCAACATAACTCATTGTGCCTTCTCCTTTAAATGTTTCAGATTTGTGGAAATGGTTATCATGACTGCTTAGCCATCCTCAGCCAAGTTATTAATAATATATATTTTAATTTGACACTATAAATCTCTTTTGAGCTTACCACTTCCATATTTTATTGGTATATATAAATACACACACAGATATACAGGATTAATCTTTCTGATCTGGATAAAACTTCAACAGAGCACCACAGAACGAAAATCTAGAAAGTTACAATTCATTAGGAAGAATGTTATTAATGAAATTAGATGATCTCGGTTTTATTTTTTCCTCTGCTACAGCCTTTCTGTGAGACACCAGTCATGTCAGCTAGTCAGTGTCTCTGTACTCTACCTGCAAAATAGCAATCCCCTCCTTTTAGAAACATATGAATAATGATTGCAGTACCCTGATAATCCCTTGCATAGGGATTTTACAATCTCATGGAACTTCATCTGTGATAGCTCAGGCTGGTATGTGCCTTTAAGTACAGTCATTTGTTACAATCTCCTGGCTTTAGCTGCTGTGGCCATTTTGCACGAGAGTAACAGGATAAAGCAAAATGTACCTCGTCCTTTTTGGGTTGAATGCAGCTGTCTTGTGTTAAACAACCTCAGGGCAGTCTAGTACTAGGATAGATAGAAAGCTTGGTATAATGCCAAGGTAAATGCTAAGGGCATCATGATCAAACACATGGACACACAGAAAATGCCTGAGCTGGCAGATGAAGGACAAAAGAAGAAGAGGAAAGATCAGAAGATGCAGATGTTTAAGTTCATTGCTTGTGGCAGTATTTCCCTCAAAAGCTGTCTGTAAAAACAGCCCTACCCATTTGCCTCTAACTGTGGAGAAAAAGCTCCTGACAGTCTTTCCTTGAACTGAGTCAATCCCTGTCTGGCTTTTTCAGTTCAGTTTAGTTCTAGGAAAAGCTTAAACTTGAAACCTACATATTGTTCTTAGTTGCCATCTGAATTAAGGAATTAAGGTTAGGAAAAAGTGTGCAAATGATCCTGCTGAAGGTTTCCTTGAAAAAAAAAAAAAGGCACACTTATATACGAAATGAAAATTGAAGAGCAGTCATCCAGAAGGACGCCCACATTACCACGGACAGCACAAGTTTCTGAAAGGGTCTGGCACATGTTGGGCAGCTGGGATACAAATTCTGCCAGATTTAGCAGGGCCTGATGCAATAGGACATGGGGTAATGGTTTTAAACTGAAAAAGTGTAGATTCAGACTAGACTCAAGGAAGATGTAGTTTAGGGTAAGGGTGGTAAAACACTAGCAGAGGCTGTATGGAGAGGTGGTGGCTGCCCCATCCTGAGTAACATTCAAGGTCAGACTGGACGGGGCTTTGAGCAATCTGATCCAGCTGAAGATGGCCCTGTTCATGGCAGGGGGGTTGGACCACATGCCCTTTTAAAGGTCCCTTTCACCCTGAGCCTCTGTATGTCTAAATAATTGATTAAGCTCATCTGAGGAGTTCACAGTAAGAGGAGCACCAGAATGCCAGTGCCACTCTGACAGAGGGACTAAATGCGCTAACGTTTGACCATATCCCAAACGGACTTGCTAAAGTGGCACTGACAAACATGGTTTGCAAGAGATCCTGCTACTCAGCTTTAAGAGGAGCTGATGGAACACAGACCCTGAAGAAGGAGAATGGGTCATGAAGAGCAAAAAAAAAAAAGAGCTCTGAACAGGCTCAGTGAAAGAAAGTCAGTTCTAAATTGTTTGCAGTGACAAACAGTACCTTCTCCCTTCATTTAACCTACTTAGTGAAGCTAATTATAAGGTCCCATCACTGAATGATCAAGAGAAGATGATGATTATGTGGCATGGTCCTTAGCTGTTAACCTTTCTCAAGAAGCCTTCCACAGTATTTTAGATATTCTACAATAGACACAGTAAAGCCAAGGGAATGAAAAGCTCCAATGAAAACCCATTACTTATGTTGCTGAAGGACAGGAGAAAATGCCACATAATGCTCAGATACTTTTACAAATGTGGCTAATAAAGTTGGTATTTGAAGTCAATAAGGAAAGTGCTTATTAATCAGTATTTATAATAACACCTCTAGATGCAGATTTTATTCTACTTTTCTCTTTAGATCTGATTTAACTTGACAGTTATCAAACAAGTGGTCTTCTTCACCTGATATTTTTAGTATCCATTTGAGGGCTTGGTTTTGTAAACAACTGTTGTCCAGTTTCTCAGACTCTCCACTGCATGTATCTGACTCCATTCTGCTCTGTGAGAACTTAGAAACTGATAATTCTTAAACATTTCCTTAGGCATCATCTTTTTTGAGCAATATCAGTGACTGCTAGTTGTAACTCCTCCATAAGGAAGAGAAGGTATCTTCATTGCATGACAATTTAGTAACAAAATGTAGTATCTTTTGAGGACCACCTACCACTTCTAGAAAACCCATGATGGAATGATCATCACTCTCAAAAGAACTCCCTGTTGACTCCATTCCTGAAAGACTCAGACTCTCAATGCTTTGAAAACTTTCCCCAAGAACTGAACCTTATTCACCTGCTTGAGGTACGTGCTTTTTCTCTTTATGTAAAGCACAATCTTCCCCTCTGATCTGCCAAGCAATCTGACCAGTGCTGGAAAGAGATGCCACTCCTGCCATCCAAAGCATCTTGTGTCTATCTCTATGTCTCACTGTCTCACTATTTTTACATCCCAAGATTTCCCAGTTGAGCTATAATGCAAAGGTAGGAGGATAAGGGATGTGGGAAGGCTACTCAGCAGAGGCAAAGAGAATGATGATGTCTGTGAAATAATAAAACTGGCTCCAACTACACTATTTAAATGAAAGTATTTTAGAACAGAGCTTTATAGGAAATGTAGCACATAATAAAGTTGGGCTGTGCTTTACTGCAAGTTTCAGTGAAGAATCCTTTTATTAACAATGTGGTTGACTAATGCTTTAAAAGTCGATAATTCTCTCCTTTTCTTCAGTACAACCAAAGAAACACTCTCTTGCTTTGCAGAAGTTATCAAAGAATCATACTCATACTTTTTTAGGTCTGTACAATCCAAGTCAAGTGTCCAGTAGCAGGAAAGGTGCAAGATAATTTTTCCAACTAATATGAAATTATGCTAATTTAATAATTTTTCAGAAGTGATCCTATAACCACTATTTCTGTGAGAGGCAAAGACTTTATGCTGCAGTAACTTTCAGAGATGAATAATGTAATCATGTCAAGTCTTCACTAAAAATGTCTGCAGAACTTTCCAGTTCTGTGATATTACAGTATTTTATGTCTGGTATTTATTTTGTAAGCTACGGCCACATATTCAGCTCTGCAGAAGAACAGGAATAAAAGCAGTTCCTTCCACTGGATCTGAGGCACCATGAAAGCGAAACTGAGCCGAAGAGAAGGAAAAAGATGTTATTTTCAGGTTAATTATAAAATGAGCTCTCTTTTGAGGATCATAGGGAAAGTTCTTTAACTACATATAAGCTGTCTGATAGCTTTGTAATGACCGAAAGGAATTAAAAAAAAATGGTTCAATAAAATATATAAGATTTTATGTTTGTGATTTTAAAACAGATTTTTTATGTAGAAGATTTTAGCCAATTTAGGAAATAAATGCCACACTCAAAGGACAGACTCTTCCTGATGGGGCTGCTCTTTTATCAGAGGAAAGCATCTTGAATACTGAATAAATATTAAACAAATATCTATGTGCAGATCCAAAAGAATGCATCAGCAACCACACCATGATTCAGACTCCTAAATCCAAACGTGCTGGTCAGCACCTCTGTAATCCGTGAGGTACCTCGCTCATTAGGAGGGTTTTTTTCACGCTTGCAAGCTTTGAAGGCTTGAGATTTGTTTTTTTTGCATACTCCAAGAGCATCTTGGGATACAGGTATCACCTGAGACCTTTCAATTTCAGGTACAGGATGGTGCAGCTGTCTTGCCTGACCCTAGAGGCATGACCGAATCACATTAGAAACATCTTACTCAGGAGCTAGTGCTTGGTAATAAATATCCAATATTTTAAATATTTGTTAAAAACTGCATCCCAGCTTCTGTAATGACTGTACACAGGACTTAGAGAATCACAGAATCATTAAGGTTGGAAAAGACCTCTAAGATTACTGAGTCCAACCAACTTCCTTCAACTATCACTTGTGAAAGAGGAATATAATTACATCATGATTACACTACCTACGTTACAGAAAAAGACGAAAATATGAGCAGGAACTTTGTTTTCATTAAGTCCTATGGGTACAAATTCCACAAAGTTCAAGTAAGTGGTGGCATGTAATGCATTAGTTTACTGCATGGAAAGAATGCCATGCTATATAACGTAAATCAAAAGAAAAACATTGGGAAAAACATATATGCCCCTTTACACTGGAAAGGTAAGTTTTAAAAGTATGCTTTCCTCTGATTAAAAGGAATAATTACAAAAATAAAAATCAGTGTTTTTTAAAATTCCTTTAAAATTCTATACTTCATAAAGCTACGATTTGTAGTTAATAAGCAGTTTATTTAAGAAGCAAGCAACAAAAGCAGAACAATGCCTTTGGAAGACAATAATGCTGGGAAGGAGAGGGTTTGAAAAGGTGTTGTGTTAGCCTGGTTTAAAATATGGAAAAATATGACTCTGTTTCCATCAATGTAGGTACATGGTGTGCCCCAAGTGCTCACCTTCCATAATGCTGGTGCTGTTTAATATCTGTGACACTGTCTTAAACAGATGCAGCTTTCCAAACTGTTCTAACCTGTGGAGCTGCTGTACTCCATGAGCTCCTGCATCGACTCTGGGTGCCTGCTTTTAGTGAGTACATCTGACCCACAGCATTTCCTGCCACCCAAGAGAGCTGTATCTGGCATCATCCTCAGAAGAGAACAAATATATCAGGTGTCCTACTTTAAAGTCAACAATTTTACACCCTTGCATCTTGTGCTGCTCCTTATGGTGATGGACAACTAGGAATGGCTTAAAAACAACAAAGCAAACAGCAAGAGTAAGTGGTTTCAAAATCAATACAAGAACAATCAAGTAGTGGAAGAGTACTTGTTATCTGTTCATCAAAATGATGTAAGAAGACATTCTAGGCATTCAGAATTTAATTTAGCTACTTCCTTTATCATCATAAACACTCATTTCAATACGGGCAATGATAATTTTTTATTTCCCAAACATGAATAATATATAATTGCTGGTATTT
Organism: Grallaria varia; assembly: GCA_013396735.1. Lineage (NCBI taxonomy): Eukaryota > Metazoa > Chordata > Aves > Passeriformes > Formicariidae > Grallaria > Grallaria varia. Next base: position 379,782 of record VWZG01007266.1, read on the forward strand.
GGGAAGAGACAAGGTCTTTACCTTTTATCCATCAGGGTAATTTATCATTGTCTTTCTTTTTTTCTGCAGTTGTGAGAGAGCTTGTCAGCTCAGTTTGTTCTTAAAAAGCTGCAGTGTAATTCAATAATAAATTCACTCAAAGGCTAGCTGCCATGAGACATTCATTTATTTGTAAGTGATCTGCACTGCTGTTCTCTCTAAAGAGTGGCTAAACTGTGTCTTTGAAGCCCAGAAAATATATTGCAGACATATTCAGTCACCTCCTTCACACTGCTGCCACTTCTGCACAGTCCATACAGGGATGAAAATGTGCAAGGGTTCCTCCGGGCGGATAATCAGCTGACCATGACCTAGTAAAGCCCAGAGGAGTAGTCCCTAGTTCTTGACCTGAATGATGAGTGTGCCTGTGCCACAGGTGCCTGCGCAGGACACCAAACACACAGGACGCAGAGATCTACATCACTTCTGTGGTGCCTGCTTATGTGGGGGACTGCTCACAGCAAATGGCACGGATCCAACTCAACCCTACCCCATGAGGATGATGGCACTGGGACAGAAAGATACAGGATGTTCCTGGTCCAGCAATCAACAGTCTTGATCTACATGAAGAAGGAGATGGCTTCATGAATCACCACAGCAGCAATGGGAGAGGTTTGTCCTAAGGCAGGATTCTGGAGCCCTCCATAGTAACAACTCCCTCTTGTTGGACAAACTTTTAAGCCAGCAGCTGGAAGGACAGAAGAAAACAGTTCATTTTGCTCCTGGCTGCTGCTGTGATCTTCATGGACAAACTGAGCAGCTCCGTGAATAACAGGGATATTATCGCCTGTCATAAAAGAAGCTAGAGGAGATCCAACAGTGAGAATGTTGTAGAATGGGCATATACACACATGCAAATACAGGCAGCCCAGTTCGCCCAGATTAATTGGGTCCCAGATGGTCCCAGCCCCTGCTCTCCCATGGATCAGTCACTGACCACTGCTGAAGCACTGTCATTTCCAGGGTGGCAAGAGCCAGCTGTTCAAAGGTCCAGCTTTCTAGGTGGTGAAACAGGCAATCGCAGCTACAAAGAGAAGCCAAATGAGCAGAAAACCCTTGCAATGGTTGAGTTTGTCCAGATCTATGGGACCTTTAAGAACTAACAGGAACACATGTCTTTAAAGATCTCAAAAGAGTAATGGCATTGTTAACAACTCAACACTGATAAGCCTGGACTGTGTGCTGTTTCAGGGGAAAATATACATTCTGTTGAGGTCCTTCACAGTCACTTAAAATCACTCTTGTGAATCCAGATACTTAACTTAAAAGATGCAATACAATTGAAGTTGAGGTGACATACCCGCAGACCATATTTAGTGGCACACACCCTACACTAATGTGAGAATTGCAACCTCATAAATCATTTCTACCTCTGTATAATTCTTTGCGTTAACTTAAATGAAACAAGGAGCCCCATTTATTAGTTACACTGCATTTAATGAAAAGCAGTCATTAAAAACCTTCCTATTGATCTGAATCTTGGCATTCCCTCACACACCAGACAAACATTTCTGCTAGCAGGTGCTCCTTTGGAATCTTAGCAGGATATGACACAGTCATGACAAATGACACAATCTTTCTGTTGGTCATCTGCTGGCACTCTCAGAAACAAATTCACTGTATAAATTAGAAATTCCCACTATTTTCCCAAAGTTCTGTTGAATGAAAGCAGCATTCAAAGAGAAGCTGCAATTTTTATTTTTTTATCACACACATACAAAGAATTCTATAGCTCATTAGTTATATGGAAAGTTCATTAAATACAGATGTGTGTCTACCAGAACTCTCTACCTATCAGAGTGGATACACATGAACTTGATACCAGAGTCCTCTAAGGAAATGATGAGGAATTGCAGCCCTGAATATATCAGAAAAATGAAATTGTGAGCAAAATCTATTTTATATTCTGAAGCCTGATTTTACAGCAGCAAATCACAACAACTGACAGCAGAGAATTCACTGTGCTAACATTTAGTCCAGAGTCTGGACTGTTCAATATCCAGTACCTGTGATCTTCAGAGTACTGATGAAGGACAATATTTTGCAACATAATGAGTATTTGGTTATAGTTTGAATCACTGTTGTCAGCTTTCTTGGACTCTGAAGGCCTTGAAAGCAAGAAATATCCAGGAAACTATGACATCAGGCCAATTCCCTGACACTGGTGTGCTTCATGTCTGAGGCCAGCCCGTACAGTACCAAAAAAGGCCATATCTGGGAGGTGGTACCCAAGGCATGCTGTCAGTGTCCCTTCACGAAAAGCATTAGGTCAGATCCAGAAGTTCTGAGAGGCCTGTTGAGATGCAAGTGCTGAAATAAATAGCCACACAAACATGACGGTTGTATATTTTCAGTGCCAGCCTATTAACTGCTGTGTATGGGAAAGCTGAAAGTAAGCAGCTCATGACTGGGTGAAATTCAACAGAGTCCAAACCGAAGTGTTGAGAGCCACCTCTGAGATCAGGGTCACTGCTTCTGAAAGGTAACATTCAGGGCAGGCACTGGATGATCTGAGAGACTCACACCGCAGGTGCCCTGCTATAAGCACATGATTTTCAAGGGATGACTGACCCTGACAGCCAGGAATGTACTTAAATTGCTGAGATGCAGTCACAGAAGTGAAATGCCTAAGCTTCCTTTTCCAATTCCTGTCTGTTGATGATGATTGCAGTGGTGAAAAATGCCTTGGTATTAAAACCAATCTATATTCAAGCTGATTGCTAATATTGCAAATCACCCTAACAGCCCTCCCGAGACGTTAAGATATTCCTCAGTTCTTATGAGGTCTCTAGTAGTCACACTATACATTGCAAATAGCATTCTAGTTTCCTCTTCTTTTGGCTCTGCCAATGGAAGAAGATCTGTCCCTGCTGTTTTGGAGACACTTGTGGACAATGTCAGTCAATTGAACTAGAAGAGACCTGCTGAACGGGTGTTTTTCACTCCCTGAAATAAGAAAAGTCAGGAAAGATGCAACTACCCATATATGTTGGGAGAGAAGCATCTTGTCTTACTGGCTGGCAGGAAATTGCAGATGAGGACACAGCAGAACTACATCAGCCACAATATTCTTCAGGTATCTATTACACTTAAACAATTTCCATGTTCTGCACCTTGCTGCCATTCCATGTCTTAAAATGGCCAAGTGGCTTATGCTTTACCTCTTACCGAATCAAACCCAAAATTCACTTACCCGCCTTCAAAAGGATTGTCTCCTGGGATGACGTGAGTGCTGTCCTTGCCAATCAGGAACTTGATTCTATCATAGAAGGAATGCAAGCTCTGCTGGGAGATGGGGGCTTGTGTCTCTTGGATGATATCCAGGGGGTCTGGGGAGCCCAGGCAGAGCGCATTGACGTGGCACAGTGGCTGCAAGCAGCAGTCTGGGTCCATGCAATCCACCAGGCCATCTGCAGAAGGGTAAGGAAGATTTTAGAGCAATGGTAACATGGAGTGCTGTAGACTTCAGGGTGCAAGAACTCGTTCCAAGGCACAGAACAGAGAAATGCAGATTTCCACCTGCACAGAGTAAGGCATAGTCACTGATAGTCACAATAAAGAACCTAAAATACATATTAATATGTAACATAAAAATGCAGTAACACACAATATATGAAAATTCACACATTAGATTAGACCCTAAAAAAGCGCATAGGATAATTCTAGGATGTACCATTCTACATTTCAAACACTTGGATAACTTTCGAGCCCCCACAGGTTGTTCTGGGTTTTTCTGCCAATATACACATGACTTCTGCACCCTGCTCCTGTTCCCCGTGCAAATCACAGACACATTGCATCATGCCAAAATTATCAGGTTCGCTTTCAGCAGGACTAAATAGTGAATAAAGCCATTGTATCTACCATGGCTGCAAAAAGATCTATACATGCAACCCAGTAAAACAGAATAGAAAGTTAAGAAGATTTTTCTGGGAAGGTTTGATCTCTTTTGACCTTTCTCACATTGATTCCATAGAGATGCAGAGTAACAGATGACCTCAAGCTCTTAGGATATAAATCTTGTGCTTTCAGCACCACTAAATTAATAATAACAACAATAACAACAGCAGTGGACGCACATGAAAAAGCTTGCCAAGCGTACTCTAGTAAAATGAGGGTTTGCATATCTGTGAAGCCATCAAACACACAGACAGTACCACTTGCCCTCCCACCACCATAGCAATGTCTCCCCACTCATTTTGAGATGCCACTGCTCATTGCAAACAGCTCAGTAAAATGTGGTGACAAGAAAGGAAATACAGAAAAAGCTCAAAAGAGGTTTCACGAAGCACCACGCCTAGCAATAAAAGTTGCTAGCATGTAGTAGAGACAGATCTTTAAATCAGATAAGGGAACTGGATGATTTTGTTCTGGGGTAATGGGATATGGAGTCCTTCACTTCCAACTCATCAGTTCAAGGAAGACAGTTTGACATTGAATGAAAATTATTACCATGTGATGGCTGTTCACAGACCTATGTGAAATAAGAGGTTGGTCTCTGTGTAGTTGCTGGGAACTCCATATATCAGAGAAACCACCATTACAGCCAGGATCTACTAAGGATTTTAGTTTAGAGGCAAGGAATGAATATACACTGTCCTGATACGCAATGAGATTTGGAGTTTTCAGGACAATGTATTGTTTATTTTAAAGAAACAGTAAATTAAAACAAGACAGTTTGTCACTTAATATTTGTGAGCTTCAGTTTTGTCTCAATTTCACCAGTACGAACTAGAAGTCCTTTCTCTAATTGGCATTATTTTGTATTTACTTCAATACAAATAGGATGGTATCTGATCTGTTAATGTTCTAGCACCGACAATGGCTTACATGTCACGAACCGGGATTCTGTGGAGTTATACTCATTCCATGCTTGGAAGATTTTAGTGCTGTAAAACATCACTGAAAACATCATTTCATATAGTTACCCATACACAGAGAACCAAACAGCGAGCCTGGCCAGGTTTCCCAAAGCTTCCTGTCTATAGGTAGGTCAAAGCACTATGAATACCTGCTCCATGTAGATGTGCACACACACAGAGCGAGTCATTTACACAAGTGCTCTGCACCTGCCATTAATGAAAATGGGAGCTGTGTTAGACCAGCAAAAGTGCTTTGGGAAATCCCATCTGTTATCCTTACTTCTGTCTGTCCTGATAACTCTACATTTTCATAACTCCTTGCAAAATTGCTAAAAGAAAATTTTCAGCTTGGGCATTAAACCCACCCATTGGCCTTTTCTCTCGATGATTAGTGATAATGGAAATGAACTAATTAGGGTTTATTTGTCCATTAAAGAAACTACTAGTTGCAGATGATCCTAGGTCAGTAGGCTTCTGGAAAGTGAAATCTCAGACGGAGAGCTGCTTAGATGTAATATCCTTATCCACAGTTACCTACTCAAAAAAAAAAAAAAGATATCAGAAAAGAAGCAACCAACTAGCCCTGTTACTATATCAACTATAGTTTCAAGCAAGAGAAAATGTTGTCTTTTTCTCCCACACATTAATAATGTTTTCTAAGGCTAGACACTTGGCTGATAGGATGGCAAACCAGCTGTACCATACATCTTCATTACCCTGTCTTTCTTCTAGGCATCAGAAATGTGTTTTGGGACCTGATGCTGCAAGACAGAAAGGAAATGTCTTTGCAGGAAACTGTGGATAAATGTTTGAAGAACAGATGCAGAGGACAATGTTTTGAATAGGTGGGAATGATGAGGACTCATCTGCAGGTAAGCCTTTCAACTGATGTGTTTTGGGCCTGTATGGAATAAGCTGACAATAACTACACCAGAGAGGTTTGTCACTTACATCCTAAATTTATCAAGGCCCTAGAGCTGAAATGGCATTTACCTACTCAGCAACCTCTAATACCAACAGCAGTTTGAGGAGAGACCATTTCTTTAGCTTAGAAAATGTAATGGCTGTTTTTGTCTGAGTCATGTAGAACGCAAGAGTTAAGCTACAAATCAGATCATAAATAGTGATGTCTCCATCTGAATACTGCTTTCTTGCTTTTTTTATTGTATGATCCACAAGTCATCTGAGTGGTGCCCTACAGTAAATTGTAAGGAGATATAATGACATTGTACAGAACTATGACTTCTCATGCCTTAAGACCTTTCACTGGATCCCTCAGAAAAGTGAGGGTAAGGTGACATTTGCAGGAAGCTCCCTATCCATGAAGAGAAAGGTGTTCAGGGAGCTGTATGAATTAAGCAAAAATAAAATCAGAGCAAAATAAAAGTCAGGCTTTAAATGTCCGATTCAACAACAACAAATGTGTGAAGCCAGCACCAGAGGAATACAGCGAAGTATGATTTCATAGAACAATATTGTCATAATACAAAACACCTCTGAAATTTATAAAGCTTATAAAGTTGAGTTTTCCTCAGAAGTCACTGCAGATTTTTCAGAGAGGTGACAGCAGGAGGTGAACATGGGATTAATGGCTTTTGCACCCGAAGTTTTGCAACCGTAAAGCCACAGAGACCCATGATCCACATGTGGATTCCTAACTCCAGTAGCTCCCAGAGTGCAGGTAGGCTGCACTGTAAGTTCTTAGTTACAGATACGTTTATAGAGCTCTTGGTTTTAAAAAGTGGCAGGTCCCTCACTTACATATAACCATAATATGACCATGGCACTTCAGACCAGAGAAGGAATGTGTTGCTTAATTAACTCCATGAACAGTTTAAAGTCCTGCATAAGGGGATTACAGCTATTCATATGCTTTAAGGTCAAAGAGGCTACTATGATCAACTTGCCAGACCTCTTATCCCCACAGGCTGTTCATTTTTTTCCCACTCAGAATTGGATTAAAGTCTACGTTTTAGAAAGATATTGCATATATCAGACAGCTGATTACAGTGAGTCCACCATTTCCTCCAGTAAGCTATTCAAAATGCTTAATTACTTCTAGGAAACTGCATCTTGTTTCAAGGTTGTATTTGTCTAACTCCAATATCCTATGACTGTGTCTTGTTCAGCCTTTGTCCATAAGGTTACCAACATTTCCTTCTGCCCTGCATGCTCCGATTCATCTTTTTCATGTGCAAGTACCTCCACACAGGGTAACAAACCATTCCAAACCTTTTCTCTGGACAGCTGAGGAAGATTGCACTTCCCATTGTATGGTTTATTTCCCAGCCATTGGACATTTTTTGGTGCATGACATCCTGTGATCTCTTTCCAGTACTTTCAAATCTGTTGTTGTGTGTGAACACCAACAGTGGACACAGTGCTATGGCAGCAATATTGGACACAGAAAAGAGACCACTTCCCAGCTTCTGGGTTTTTATCCTTCTGAGGTTCATACTTCTTTTTGCAAGAGCCTTGCACTGAGAACTCATGTTGAGACCATTATCTCTAGTGACCTTGAAATCCCATTCTGACTCATTGCTTCTCAAGAGTCTCCCAATTCACCTGTACAACATCCTTTCTTTGTTCCCAAGGCTATCTTGCACTTTGCTGCATTAAGACACATTTTGCTTGACTGTGACCTTGCAGGGATGTGAGTCAGATCACTCTATGCCAAAATGATCTGGGAACATTATTTATGACCATAGCAAGCTTTAGGGGACCTAAAGATTTTACCAGGATAGATTTAAACTACATTCTGAGACAATGATGAAAATACTGAGCAGGGTTGAATACAACAATCAGTTCCAAGGGATCCCTTCAGAAACAGCTTCAATCATAGATGCCTTTCAATTAACAAATTAATTAGGAATTCTGTCATTGAGCCAGATTTTAAGGCATCTCTTGTGCTCCTTATTATTTCCACGTAATAGGAATTTCTACATCTTTGAGACATTTTATGAATTCTATGTACATGTATGTGTCCTTTCGGCAACCCTGCCAAAAACAAAACAAAACTCTTTTGTCACACTTCCTTTGCATGAAAATAAATACCTTTTGCAATCTTAGACATACCATGGAGTAAGTCATGTCATTGTGAAAAGGGTGCCACTCGCAAGACATTGTCACATCTGGTAAATAATGTGTTCAATGGTTCACATTTTTCACTAAGACTCATGTAATCATAGAATAAATCAGAATGGATGGCCCCTCCGGAGGTCATCTTGTGAGCCCTGTCTCACTCCCTTCAGAAAGGTACATGAAAGAGAATGAACTGGGCTCAGCAGAAAACCTTCTGTTTCTGCCACTGAGGACAAACCAGCTCCAATTCATTCAGCTAACATATTTTATGGGATCAAGTCCATTTTTATTAGATAATCTGCACTCTGTATATCACTAGACAGTGAGTTTTACTTCAGAATGATGCATGCAGCTTGTATCTTGTGGGTGGAGTCGCAATACTGTTTTTAGAATTATGGTCCAACTCCTTTTAAAGATTACAAATCCACCAATTCCACTAGTGAGCTCTTCAAAACACTACCTTAGACAGTAAAGTCCCAGGGAGCCAAGACTGTCTTTTTATTTTCTGTTCACAAAACATCTGTTCCAGTCCCAAAGGGCTTGGAAGTGTCAGCACAACCCAAGGAAACCACAATTCTCATTAAAGGTTTGTATCTGCAATGCATGTTCAGCTTGTTCCCCACGGAAGCACTGCTTCTTGGAAGGGACTGAACTCTAAAGCTATCTGTGCCTTCTTGGAGCAGGACCTTGGCCTAACAAGTATGACATTTGCATAATACGAGCTGGAAAACACCTGATATACCTGAGTTTAAACACTCTCACTTTAACTGCTGAGACAGCTACATTAGATAACGACAGCAGATGGAAATGCTGACCTTACTCAGGAATTTTGTGAGATACTCATTATCCTAACTGCCTTCCACAAATAGTCACCTGGATGCCAAATTTAAGATGAGATAAAATTACTTCACTTTCAAACACCGCTTGTGACCCATCACTTCCTGAAAATAATGTCTTTTCATGATATTTAAATAGCATGCAAAAAATTACATCCACCCAAATCAATCAGAATTTTTTTAAATCTGGAGCTACTGGTGTCAGTGTGGAGGACACAGGATTGTCTCTTGCCTACCTGGAGCTTCAAGTGGGCCGGAGAATCCCTATCTCTGGTATTTGCCACAAAAACAGTTGCAGGATTCGAGCTGAAAGTAGTTTTCTTCTCAAAAATCCAACATCTAAACTGAACCTTTTCTGGGTGTGTTATGACACAAACAAGGCTGGAATGGTAAACACCATTACAGCTGCTGGCTAACTGGGACATGGGACAAGCTCATTATCACCCAAGCACGCAGGACTGGGCAGGTGCTGAGTAACTAAAGGGGTTTTGTGACTGTCTTCCTTGCCTGTCAGCCTTCATGCCCAGACTCCCTGGCTTCCCTGAATAGTAAGAATGGATTACAAACCTAAGGCACACAACTAGCCACTAACGGATAGGAAAAACTGCTTGCTTGTTGAACACGGCTGCTTATTAGGCGAAGCAGATCTTTCAGCTTACTTCTAAAGTATTTCCTCCCCAGAACAAAAGCCACTTCTCATGTTCACAAACACTACCATCCTGCAAAATAATTACTCGTCAGCAGCAAAGGGGAAACTGTCCTTGCATTTCTTGGGTTGTTGCTGCGATTGCTGGTTGCAAAGTGCTCACAAATCTCACAGCAGTCTCATTCCTCCTCTGCATCCTGTGCAGTCTAGCTTTCAAGTTCCTCACCTAACACCATGCAGCACAAGTAAGGTGTCAAGGACCAGAGTTTTGTACAGAAGCAAAGGGCTGATTTTGAGACACTGCTTCTGCAGTAAACAATCAGCCGAGAACTAATAAAATTTCAAATTAGCTGTGACTTTTCATGGCCCCACAATTGTGTTGGCTGATTTAATGGGCAGTGTCTTAGCTGGCTGAGACTGAATAATTGAGCATTTCTACAGAGTCATGGATGCTGCAACAAAAATCTGTCATGCTAACATCAATAATAGAATGCAAATAACCTGCAGCGAGAGGGGTTATTATGTGTTTAAGCAGACTCTGACAGGCGCTGCGTGTCAAGTGCCAAGCTGGAACAGGCAGGCCACAGTAAGGATGGGCCTGTTTGCACACAGAGAGCATTCTGTGGACTGTGATGCACATTGGGAGCCCTGGTCAGACAGGCAGTCAGGAGAAAATGAACTTAAGGAGCCTGATTAGGGTAAATCTGGGAGAACACAGATGACAAACTCAAGGATTCTTCCTGCTAAAGACCATGACACTTTTTGCCACTGACTGCAGTGGGAAGAACCTCTATGAGAAACTGTATTAGACAAAGGAAAACTAGCAAGTAAAAATAACTAGAAAGTAAAAAGAACAATAAAAACCTCTCAGTAGTATGTCAACTGTCACCAAAAGCGTAGAATGCACTAATTATACAAATAATAGTGTCTTTCACCTCATCCAGTTCTTATCTTTCCCCTCCCATTCTGTGCCACTCACCAGTTAATACTATCACATTTTGTGGGAACACTGTCTTGTCCTGTGATGTTTTTGGATGAATTATTGGAAGAGTTTGGATAGGAAGGGTTTCAAATGTAGATGCTCAAAGGTAAAGATAACAAGGTGTTAGTCTTATCATTGAGCAAATCAGTTTATACCCTTCCAATTGAAGCCTGAGGTCTGGTGAAACACACACTAAGGGAATGGCTTGGTAGTTCTGCACAAACACAAGTCATTGTTCATGTGAATGATTGTGCTGATGAAGATTTACAGGGGTAATGATGTTCTGCCCTGAGTTGAGGACTGACACTCAATTTACCTGAATTGGATTTGAGGAATAAAGAGGTTTTACTACAGCGCTTTGCAGGGAAAAATGTTACATATTCAACAAAAGAGTTGTAGCTTTAGGCTTCCCTGTAAGGAATCAAAGGGAAACAAAACACAATTGTAAGGAACAATGGCAATGTGACTGTCAATCCTCTGTCACCATGTTCGCTATTCATGTTCTCTTTTCTCTTTCTACCCTGCCTGCTCTGTTTTGGTTTCACTTGAATAAGCTTTTCACTGGTTGTATCTTGGCTAAATTAGATTGCTGGCTGCCTGGGAAAGAATTAGCCCTCACATCTTTCTCTGAGTGTTCAGCATATGTTTGCAAGTTTGAAGTAATACAGTCATATGTAATAGTAATCATGTACTTGAATTACAGAACTCCTTGGGCTCTTGTGCAGAAGCTGAGCTCTGCAGGGCTGGTCACAACAGAAATACTCTACAAAATGTTCATCCTAATCCAGAGCTACATTCTTGTTACGGAAAAAAAACCAAACCCAAACCACCAAAAAAACACAAAGGGAAATGAAGGAGGAAATGACAGAAAATACATGATAATCACCATTAGCTAGGCATAAACCAGAGCTATAGTAATGCATTTAGAGTATATGAGTTCACAGCACTCCTGAACTCATCATTGCTCTGGAGAGTACAGTTGATGCAGCTGGCTTCATGGGCTTCTTCTCCAGGCAGATTTTTAACAAAGGGACTTAGGAATTGCACAGCCAGCAAAGAAACCAGACAACCTGGGATTCGAAGGAATTTCTTGAAGTTCAGCAAGGCATGTGCGGGTCCTTCCTAGCTTAGGAGAGACTAACTGTATCCTGAGGTGCATCAGGCACAGCATTGCTAGCTGGTCGAGGGAGGGGATTGTCTCACTCTGCTCAGCACTGGGGCGGCCTCACCTTTGAGTGCTGTGAGCAGTTTTGGGTGCCACAGTGTAAGAAAGATATAAAGCTATTAGACAGAGTCCAAAGGAGGTCTACAAAGAATGTGAGCATCTCGAAAGAAAGCCACATGGGATGGACACTGAGGCTGAGGTCACTTGGTCTGTTCAACCTGCAGAAGAGGAGATGGAGGGGAGACCTCATCATGGTCTACAACGTCCTCACAAGAAGAAGAGGAGAGGCAGGCATTGATCTCTTCTCTGTGGTGACCAGTGACAGAAACCAAGGGAATGAAATTGTGTCAGGGGAGGTTTAGGTCGGATATTAGGAAAAGGTTCTTCACCCAGAGGGTGGTTGGACACTGAACAAGCTCCCTAGGGAAGTGGTCACAGCACCAAGCCTGATAGAGTTCAAGAAGCATTTGGACAACACTCTCAGGCCCATGGTATTACTTTTGGGGCTGCCCTGTGCAGGGCCAGAAGTTGAACTTTGATGATCTGTGTGGCTCCCTTCCTCCACAGTCTATCACCCCATGACTAGCATTTGGACAGGGGAGTAAGTACAAGTTGCTTAACCTGATCAATGGTAATGCAATAGCGTACCTGAAACTGTCTCCGTCAGGAACCAAAGCACCTCTCAAAAGTGATTCTTCTGAGCAAAAGGGACTCAAAACGTCGCAGGTTTTTTTTGTGGAAACTGTGGTTTCACACCCTGAGCAGCTGAGATATCCTTGTCACCAAGGTCTCTCACTTTCTTGGCAAGTGCTGCAAGTGTTAAGCTACTGCTGAAAAGTTCACCCTAACAATTCTGACTGAATCCAAGCCAGTTTAAGCAATTATCTGAGCACAGCTTGGATAGTGGCCTCACATAACTCAGATATAGGCATGTTTCTCAGGTGCTGGTCAAGAGGAAAGTGGCCATGCACTCTATGCATGTTGAACACATTTAGGGCAAAACCTGAGGATTTTAAGGGGACTTTCTGCCCCACTGAGGTTGTAAAAGTTTGCCTCAGATGCTAAAACAGGTCTGGTAGAGTTTTCCTGAATTTCTGCTTTAAACATTGGTGCCCAAACTCTGTTTAAGCACCTTTTCAGGTGCAGAAATGCTTTGTGGAATGTATGTCCAAGCCTGTGTTTCTCTGAAGCTGGTTCATGCCACCTTTTGTTGCATCTTTTGTACCAGCACTGCCTCCTTCTGCTGCATAAGTTCCCTCATTTGGGCAGACATTGGTACGTTTCTTTAGATGCACAAAACACTCTCATAGTCTTTTTCTGAATTTATTAATCAAAGGAATCTCACTAAGAACTAGTCAAAAGTACCAGGAACTTTCCCAAGGTGTCAAGACAAGGCATTGCTATACTCCCAGTTCACAATACATCATCCTCTGCAATGGCACAACAAAAACTTGCTCCTGGATGCTGTAATGTCTGGGTTTACACCACCCTCCTTCCAGCCCTGCTGCTAACAACCAGCAGCAGGTGACACCCAAGGGACACCATCCAGGATGGATGTGTTGCCAAGTGTTACATAGGATCAGCAAAGAGCTGAAACCTGAAAATATGAACTGGTCGTTTTCTCTTATTTGAGGAAAAGTCGATTAACAGTCATCATGAAACAGAGGAAGAGAAGCAGGATGATTTATAACAAATTATGCAATCTAGCCATTCTTTCAGGTACAGCAGACTTTCTCATCTTTTTGGCAGTGCTTTGTGGTTCCTCCAAGATGACCTTGTTGTTTGACTAGATCTATCTGTGATGGTAAATACTAATTTATGAAGGCTGTTTTCCCAGGTGCATTCAGATCTCAACACTTTCCTCCATTAATGTAGCCAGCATATTAACGCATGATTTTTTTTTTTTACTGTTTCGAGGAAGCAGACAGCTCACACACCATGCCCAGGAGACAATCTTCTCATGCAATAAATCATATAAAAAGCAAAGGTTTTAACAGCGTGCAAAAAGAAAAAGAAAATATCAGAAAGCACCCCATCACCTTGCCTGCAGCTTGAGAATTTGCAAAGACACAGGTTTGGGTTCTGAGGTTCTCCTGGATTCTTTACCATTCCCTTTACAATGCTGAAACTACCTTCAGGTGTAACCCCATGTACTGGCAAAGATCAGCCCAGACTCCTGCCAGCTCTCTAACACACTGTTTGGCATGTGGTGGACAGACAGTGAACACATGGGTGTTAAGAAGGCCAGTGTGCTGTGCCAAAATTTCTCTTGCCAAAGAATTTAAAATGCTGCTGTTATAAAGCATTATGCAAGTCTCCACCTTACTACAAGCACTACCTGATCCTTGAATGGGGCAAGCAAGATATGAAGCATTACTCTGGGAGTTGTACCAATGGGCTACGGTACAGTTGAACAAACAGCACTGATTTGCCTCAGAGAACCCACTCCTGAATTCCACTGTCCCTAAAGCAAGCGTTGGTTTCTGGTGGCAGCAATAACTAATGCTCAGGGCTGCAAAAAAAGGCAAAGATCCTGTGTGCAGGGGCTTGGTGGCTCTGACTGCTCACTGCTCCAGGGCTGGAAGACTAAGGCAACCTTGAGTTATTTTGGCACAAAGAGGAAAGGAAAGCATACAGACTGCTCCACCTGTTAGGGGTTGGGCAGCGTATGGTGGAGCACAGATTGAACTTGCAAAAGCAAAATGGGGCCACAGGTACACTGGAAACCTCTGCTTGTGCTAAGCTGAAGGAGACATAACCTGAGGGGCACAAGCCTTGCTACTACAATTCTTGCAGAAAAAGAGCATGGTTTATTTTCCTCACTCCCCAGAGAAGATCACTGACCAGGTGACATGCAAGAAAAATGAAGTCTCTACACTTTTATGTAATGGTGTGCAATATATGTTAAGACAGGCCAGCATTATTTGTCTGGGAAGAGTATCTATCATATCTGTCTATCTATCTATCTATCTATCTATCTATCTATCTATCTATCTATCTATCTATCTATCTATCTATCTATCTATCTATCTATCTATCAAGTTATCTTGCACTGATCACTAACACAAGCCTTTGGAAGTGTTGAAATTGGGAAGACGCAGCAGAGAAGAGCAGACAACTGAACAACAACCTCTAATGAATATGAAGGGATAGATAATATTATGAACTTTTACATTTCAGACTTATTTTTCATCTGAGAAAGACTCTCATCTTTCACAAGTAAAGTAGATTCACTTTTGGCAGAGTTCAGCAGCTGTTCAGGAACTGGAACTGTTCAAAGCAGAAAATGAAGGATGGATCAGTTTCAATTCCTGAAGAATCAGCAAGATTTACCCTACCTGGAAGACTTGACTACTCTGGAAAAGCCCCAAACAATAACAAAGTCCCTCAATTGAAGTTACTTGAACTTTTAGACCAAAAGAGTAATTTAGTTCAGTATCTGTAGTTCTCTCATGGTTTCATGACAAAGTGGTGCATTCAGACAATGAAATGGAGAACTGGACAACTCTGGTTCTCAACAGTTAGGTGATTTCTCCAGAACAAAGGGGGATAACACAGCTTTGCTGCTCCACAGCATGTTCATGAGACTGGTGAAGAATATTCTTTCCTCTTCCCCTCCATTCTTCTGTACACTCTGTTGCTAACAGAGGAGTCTACCAATGCAACAGAGTCCATGTTTAGCCTATGGAATATCAGCCTTTGCTCAAGGTTTTGTGAAATACCATTAACTCCACTTCTAAGACTTGTCACAAAAGATAATTTCCTCGATATTTTAAACTTTCAAACTTCTTATTCTTGAGGCACATGACAGAGCACTCAGTGTGGGGTGACACAGGACTACTTTTGGCTAGTGAGTGTTTGCAGCCATGAATTAGAGAGGTTATTTTCTTCTGAAGAGAGGCAAGAACCACTTTTCTCATCTTGTTTTCAGGAAACACCTTCCATTTGTTGTAATACAGGTGGCCTCTTAGGTCAAATGTGCAAAATCCTGGTCTTTAGCCGGATTGTTACAGCTCAGTCATTGCACTGTTTTTCCTTAACTGGTACTGGATGATTACCTGCTCTCAGTTACTCGATAGAGCTTCTTTCAAGTTGATGGGGTTTGTGTTTAAAAGTGTAAACAAAGTGGACCTGGGTGTGAAATCTAAATGCTAGCTTTGACAAATGACACTTGTGTGTGGGGAGGGGACTGCTCTCCAAGACAATTTTTTTCTAATCTGAGCAGAGATTACATTTCACCAAGTCTCTCTCCAAGTGACCTCTGCTCAGCTTGTTATTGTTTATCTGAACAGCCTCCAGATTTAAGAGGCAAACACACCCTGTAATTTAGTACACGTCTCCCTCAGGGTATGATTAGGCTGGGAACTGATGAAAAAGATTCTGACTCCCATTATCCTGAGGAATTTCCGGCTGCTGCAGGGATTTTGATTAGCAGGCACTCAACACCACAGTGTAGGAATCAGCTTTTCATGAGCTCAGGCATAGTGAACCCCCCATAGTGTGCCTAGAATTTGAGAGATACTGCTCTGAGCAGTAAGTGACTCGAAGATCAGTGGTCACCAACAAAAAGTAGGCACCTATGAGGTGACATCTCAAATAGCTCTGAAAGATGATGCCTTGAATCTCTCTTTCTCTCCACTGATGGTAGCCACTGTGACTAGCTCAGATGTTTGATTTCTAAAGCTTCATGAAAGGACTTCCACCTCCATTGTCAACATTCATGAGCATACGAAGACAAATTCTGCTCTAAGCATACATTGCACATGGGCTCGTTCTGCTTCTAAGCAGATGTGCCTAGTGTCATTCGAGTTGCGTTTGGATATCTGAGAGATTCAAAGGGAGCTGTCACACATGAAACATATATACGCTCTACCAGAGAACCAAGGTCTTGTGAAGGGGAAGCCAGCAGCCAGCTGGGGTACTCTACGATGTCTCATGGTGCCGGACAAAAGGCAACAAACATTAAGTTGGAAAATTATGATTAGGTATTAGGAGAAAAGCATTTACTGCAAGGATGGTCATATACTGAAGCAGGTTGTCCAGACAGGTGGAATCTCCACCCCTGAAGGTGTTCAAGAGGTGCCTTGAGCAACCTGATGTAATCAGTACTGCCTTGAGCAAGAGGTTGAACTGATAACTGCTGGAGGTATCTTCCAACCTAAATTATGCTATGATGTTCTACAAGCATCTCTAAACTGTCTTGTTATAGAAATCAGCATAAGACCTAGCAAACAGGCAGAGGATCAGCCTTTCTTCATCAGCCCATGTAACTATATTTGAATCTCTGTGCCAAACAAAGGACTAAGGTTTCAAAGCAGAAGTGCCTCAGCATTGCTGAAGCCCCCATGTCTCAGGGGTTGGAATTCTAGATTTGAGCTCACAAACACAAATGATTCATAACATATACAAAAATCAAGTCAATAAGGTGAATGTATTCCACTTTTCCACTTCCCAGCTGAGGAGAGTCCTTAGCAGTAACAGAGCCAAATCAAAAGCATAGTGTATGACAGATTATCTGTAATCTGTAATGCACACCACGTACAGGCTTCTTTTTAAGGAGCATACCAAGAGTAAAGTCAACACTCATTTGTGGGCTCCAACACATGAATAAGCTGCCACAAGGCAATAAGTTACAACTATCAGTTGCTCTGTTCTACCTGTGCACACCATTTCTCCACACACATTCACCAAATGCAAGTTAGCAGCCGATGTGCACTAACTTGTAAACATGTCAATGCCTTTTGTCTCTCCTGTCTACATCTGCTGTCCTGCAGGCTGGCAAGGTGGCTTGTTTCAAGGTGAGGGCCCAGGTAACAAGGCTAGCCCTTGAACCAGGAGATACGAGGAGATGGTGGTTCACTAGCCAGCTCAGAGTCTGATCAAGCTCTTTTTTATATCATACAGTTGTGGGCTACATTATATGTTAGGCTGGATTACTCTTTCCCCCTTTCTCTTTCTGAAAATTTCACAGGGTTTTTGTTGGTTATTGCTTTCTGTGGAAAATGGGATTATCCTTGGGTCTATTTACCATATTTTTATACCTCTGATGCAATGTGCTTTATTGCTGCCCTGTGTCAGCTGTAAATAGGAAAGATGAGTACAGTGATATTCAGTTACATATGAGGTAAAAAGCCATCTTTGTTTTATAGTGTGTACTCTTTGCATGGTTCTCCAGTTCTTTCCCTCTTTTCTAAAGGAATAATTTGGTCCATTTGCCATACCAGATGTGCAGAAGTATTTTAAACATTCAGTCAGAATCCTAGATGCTGTGAAGCAGATAATCACAGTCTTGGCTTGCCTACTTTTACTTTTTTTTTAACTGTACTCTTCTTGTGAATATGATAAAACAGAGGCTTGCAAAATGCAGTCTCCACTTCACAGTCTGGGTCCTGGCCCAGACTTGTGGTTTACAAAGCCTTTTGCTGAGTGACAACAAAACAAATTATGCAGACTCCCTTATGCCTTAAATTTAATATCTCATCTCCTGCTCTCTAATTCAAACCTTCACACTGCACCACGGTTTCCTTTGTAATGAGATAACTCTGAATATTAAGTTTGCATTACACAGAGCTATTATTCACATGCCTGACATCATTACATATAGAAGAGTAATCAATAAAACATGGTTCAAGAGGGATTGGATGGCTTGTGGGCATGGGGATCAGTCACCCAAGCCTCTATGTTCCTGCAAAATATCCATCCCAAATCAGTAGTGACCTACCAGAGAGCCTTGATTAAACCTCAGGCAGTGAGGGCAAAGTTTGAACAGTCAGGGACGTTCACTGTCTGAGGTGGTCCTATCATGCCACTGCTGAGCCACTCAGCTGGGGTCGAGGGACAGGACAGGTGCACAGTCTCTGCCTGCTCTCCAGTACAGGGACTTGATTTGAGGATAAACAAAGGTCCCTCTTCAGTCCTGGCACCCCAAGTCCAAACCCATTTAATCTGAATTCCAATCCACTCTGGCTGAGTCAGCCTGGCAGACTTCGCTGTCTGTTCTCTACCAGCTGTTGAAAAACAATCTGCCCTGCAGAATCAAGCCCAGCTGACTCTTCACTGTGAGAGGTTTATAGGCTCTGTGAAGCCTGACATATCACATGTGCTCATGTCCTACCTCCGTCGTTGTCTTTTCCATCGCCGCATGCCGTCTCCATGGAAGTGTCACAGCCTGCTCCTCTCCAGCCCAGCTGGCAGACACAGTGCCAGCCATTCATGTCCAGAGTGCATCTGCCGTTGCCGTTGCACAAGCCAGGGCATCCCTCTGCAAGGCAAACAGCCACACATTCAAGTGCACTGGAAAGACAGCGCAACAGAGCCTGGAAAGGGGCTAATTTAACAGTTTTTCCCCTTTGCCTTCAGTTTATTTCTCCACTCCCACTTGGTGTCTTCCTTCCTGGAACAAACCCAGTTTGGTATCAGGATGGTGGTGACCACTCAATGGGCAGCTGCTTCTGACTCTCCCAGAAGGTCCTCACACCGTAGCCTCACTCACAGGACAGAGGGAAACGTGAGTCTGGAGGAGGCACAGAGATTTTCCTGCTTCATGGCAAGGCAGCACTTTGCCCTCTGAGTCTCTCAAAACACTCGCTATGTAAGACCAAGATTTGGGGTTACCTAAATTGCATTCGGGGTTAAAATTCCCAAAACCCAGCAGGATAAAGCATCTGCCTTTCAGTAACTCTAAGTTCTGAGATTGATAAGGATTCAAAGCCAGCTGGAAAGGAAAGGCAGGAAATATTTGGAAGAGGCAGTTTCTTTACTGTAATAATTTTGGGTGGGATTCATCTCATCCAGTTATAACTAATCTATAACAGAGATACCTTCAACTCTCTGTAGTCAGCAGAGAAACAGACTGTCCTATGGCAGAAGTCTCCTCATGTGAGTTGGATGTTCTGGAAGCACCCATTTCTCCCCAGTGACTACAGAATGCGCAGCACAGAGGGAGGCATTTCTTTTACAGGTGATAAGATTTAGTCGGGGAGGATGAACACCAACCTCCCAGTCTGCTCACTAGGGTTTGATTTTCTCATCTGATGACTTCCTGATGAGATTTCTGTACTTCCCCCAACATCCTACCCCTTCAAGAAAACAAGCAGAGTAATTTCCACAGGAAGCAGTGATGTGAGGGAGGCTGCCTAACTTATACACTTTTGGAGGCTTTTTACCTGCAGAGCTCAAAAATCTTTACCAAGAAGCCATCAGAAATTTAAGAGACATTTAACAGCTTAGGAAACTGAAGTACAAGGGACTGAAGTGACTGTCAAGGTCACTCAGCAGGACCGATTATACCAGGAGCACAATTCAGTCTACCTGAGCCCTGTTTTAATGCTCTATTTATATGTATGTTGTGCAATCCTGCCACACACTTCGAGTTTTTTCATGCCCTCAGCTTTGTAAGACAGGTTTGTGAATGACACAGACTTATCCTGTCCTAAAGGGTTACCACAGGATGGTGAAGAGGTGTGCGTTGTCGCAACATCTGGTTGACCACATGATGCATAAGGGTCTGCCCAAGGAAGTGCTGAGACAGCACTCAGAGCACCCCACGTCATCGTGTGTCCTGCACTGGGAAAATGGGGTTCAGAAATGTCTTTAAAATAAAAAATTGTTTCTCAGTGAACTTTTCCAGTTCACAGAACTTTTTTACAATGAGCAGGAAAAAAAAAAATTCTCTAGGACTGGTTTTCTAACAAGTAACAGGTTTTTAGGGACCAAATGGAAAAAGGAAAAAAGGTGGTAAGGTGCCCTTTAAAAGGATCTTAAATAAATTTTTCATTTACAAACATACTTGTTGTAATGTCAGTCTTTTAAAATGTATATTCTGGGATGGGGCAAATAATGTGTGTGTGTATGTGTGAGCATGTTTTTGTGTGTGTATTTTGGTACTTATACACTATACTAGTATTTATATACTACAGAAGAGCTGTTTATAACCAGGGCTACTTGAAATTCTCCATTTTAATATCGAGCCTTCACTTGCAACAGTGCCAAACTTTTAACCACTTAATCTGTTTTTTTTCCATGCTAGAGCTAATTTATGTGTTTACTCCCTTTACCTACATTCGGTACAAGCTGAAAGCATTATGTTTTTTTGAGAATGAAACAGGTAAAAGTGTATTAAACAACCTCCTCAAATTACTTAGCTAGGTAGGTATTATCATTTCAGAGTAAATAATTCAGTTTGGATGGGACCATCCTGATGGCAGAGACGGGACTTTTTTCCCCCTCTCTATAAATCAGAGAATCACAGAATCAAGGAAGGGTTTGGGCTGTAATGGAGCTTAACAGTCACCTAATTCCAATCCCCCTGCCATGGGCAAGGTCATATTCCACTAGTCCAGGTTGCCCAAAGCTCCATCTATCCTGGCCTGGAACATTTTCAGAGATGGGGCAGCCACAACTTCTCTGGGCAATCTGTTCCATGGCTTAAATTTGTCTGGATGAAAAACCTCTGAAGAAATCTCACTGTGCATGTTCTGTGTATAATGTATGACACTGTTAGAGCTTGGCTGGTGCATCACCACTGAGCACACCTCATGTTTTCACTGCTTGGACTCTTTATACTTCACCCTAAAAAGTTCTTTTCTGTCCTACAGTTGCAGAGACCGGGCAGGAAAACTCCTTGTAAAGGTGCTGGAGTGCTGACCTGGACAGGAGTGCAGTGAGAATCAAAAAAGAGTTGACTGATGAGAAGTTAAAGACATCATGATCTTCAAATGCCGCAAGTGAGGATTGTCCAGAAAGTATAAGGAAAAACTAATATAACTGTAAAAACTAGGAGCTCATATGGAACTGTATGTGCTCTCTTCTCCCAGGTTTAGGAAAAAGGGAATTCAGATAAACACGTGGCCTAGTTTGGATGAGGCACCTTCCACATCTGAGGAAATGAGAAGAGCTTGATTTGTCTCCTCTAGCACAGCAAAAAACTGAAAAGACTATGACTGTTTTCCACAAGTTCATGAAACAGATAAACACGGAGAAGGGGAAACTGCTATTTAAGGTAAAGAGAATAATGCTGGCATAAGAATAGGCTCTTGGACATAAACCAAGTATGAATAAATTCTGGCTGGAAATTAGAAAGAAAGAAAAAATCATTTCCCAGGATCAAAGGAAGTAAGTTCTGGAGTAGCCTCCCTGTAGGAGTATTAAGGAGAAGACTCACTTTTTTGTTCACAGAGCTCTGTAAATTTATATAAAGATTTACACACTGTGTAGCCCTTGCCAGCAGAAGACTGGACTCTAACTGAGGAGACCCCTTTCAGTGCTATATCTTCGAATTGTGTGTGCAATTCATTGTCTACATTAAATGTGTTTGAGAGTATATTTGAATGGACTTTCGGATTTTCCTCTGAATTATTTTGGTCCAGACCCACCGACAGTAAGCCAAGCATTTCAGAAAGCAGACAAAAAGAGGAAAAGCATCAGTCAGGAGAGGAGAGGAGACAGAGAAAAGAAAGTGAGTATCTCATGAGATTATGCTTTCCAAAGCATCTATTCCTTTTCTTGACTGTTAAGGGAATCTAGGTGACTACATGAGATATAAGCATTTATGCTGCATATACCTAAGGTAGGATAACTCTCATCTGTAATTTCATACTCCATTCTCTTGGCATCTTCGAAGTGTAGAAAGTCAGTTTGTCCCTTTCCACTAAGGGGCAAGTCATCTCTGGTTCCTAGTGAGATAAAGCTCTTCCAAGAAGCCAGAAAGAACTGTTTCTTAATGACATAAATGGTTCTTCACAAGTACAGGAACATAAAGGTTTTCAGATGTAAACCTTTACATTATAAAGTTCATCAAACTATCAGTGCTGTGAGGATTAAACTGAACCTCTCCAGTGTCATGGTTTGGTAGGAAAGCAGAAACTTCTAAGAAGTAAGGAGGAAGTAAACCAATAATAGAAAAAAAAAAAAAGAAACAGCAGTTGTCAGAGGACTTGGACCTTTGGAAAGTTAGAAGACAATACAAACATGTAAGCCAATATACCCAGGAGAATGGACCTATAAGTAATATAATTTCTAAACTGGTTCACTGCATAAAGACTTGACCATCACTTACACTACAGAGATAGGAAGGTACAATATTCCTCATTCCAAAAACAGTGCATTTCAAAGAGCTTGACAAAAAGATGATACAAATAAACTTTATCCTCTCCTTTCCCCCATGCTGGGGAATAAAGCAAAAAGATCACCTTGTTTCCAAAGTGCTTCTGAATATCAACACAGCAGGATGGCTTAATCCTCACACATTTACACCACTATAATCCTGCAGCTCTGATTTCTCAGAGCTAGAAGTCACTAATGAGCCATTATTCCTGTTTGTGGTGTTACCTGTACTTAATGACTAAGAGAATTAAATACGTGAATAGGGTTTTTTGGGGAAAAGTGGGAGGAAACCCTTTATGTGAGTCTTCAATTTGAGCACAAGAAGTGCTGCTGAAAGATGATGATTCTGGAGGGCATTCACAAAGATGTCTGGTTTGCCATGCACGAGAGAGAACAGATGAGGGAAGCAATATAGAAAGTGGGCCAATTTTGAACTAGACAAGAAAAGAGGATCAGAGTCAAAGGAGACTGTCAGCAGAAGTTACCCTGCCATTTTAAAGATTGTTGGTAAAATAATCTGCTCTTAATGATCTATACAGTTAAAGCCTTCTCTAATTAGCCCAATTATAAACAACATTCAGTGGAATTTTTCTTCAAGACAAACCTCATTGCCACTTGAAATTGGAGTTAGAAGACAAGGCTATTTATTATCAGTAGGAAAGTACTGACAGATGCTCTAGCAAGTCCCATTGGCAGTCATTGAGCTCTGAAATGAGTAGTACATGGCTGAATACATGTGAGGATGCAAGCACCTGGAGCTTGAGAGAACAATAACAAGTAAGAAACCTCTGCAGAAGCTTCTGTAGGACTGAAGGAGAGGAGCAAATCATCAGCTGATCCCTGCAAATTATGAGAAACTTGGTAAAGAGTCCCAAAACCCACTTAACTCTGAAACTACCACCATGATACTTTGTGATGGTAGGAATCCAGAAATCCTTAATCAGCTGAATTCTGTAATAGGAAGGTTATGAAGTTACTTGCCAGAGCTCCTAAAGCTTGTAACTGTACAAATGAGAGAACCGGCTGTGGTCACACCTTGGCTTCTCAGTTGCTCTCAGGCTTCAGAAGCAGCCCAAAGAAGTTACCTTGCAGCCATCCCAAATTCAAATGTTGTTCAGCAACTTTACATTTCAGACTAGATGTGTATATGCCTCACTACAGTGTTAGTGTGGTTAATTTTTGAAGAGTAGGAATTAATATTCAGCAATAGAAATTAATTTTGTGGTTGCACCATCAAATCCAGTGATATTCTGGATGGAGAAGCTCTCTCTAAAAATCAGCACATATTTTAATTATTAGTAAAATAATAGGCATCTCTTTTAATTTTTAGCATTACCGATGTTAATTAGGCCTAGCTTAGAAGATTCCACTCCAAGTCTAGTTAGAGCCTCTTTGTTTAATTATGCTGATATTTGCTATCGAAACTTCTCCTCCAATTTAAAAACAATTCTGCATCTTTTCTGACTTACTGGTTTATTGTAAAGCTGTAGGAAACATTCAGCAGTAAATCAGGCTCACCCTTGACAACAGAGGATTACTAGGAAGAGATTTGAACCAGAAAGATGTTAATAATTAAGAAAGCCAAAAGGGCATGTGTAATTTAGTTTTGAAAAATGCACACCATGCAGATAGGCAAGTTAAAAAAAAACATGTACTTTTAATGGTTCAGATATTGCTAATCTTTCCAAAAGAGGGCATGCATGGCAAGAGACAATCTTTTATTGTTACTATGTTCCTTAACCTGTTACCCACTGAAATGGTCTCTAAATATAATGTATCTTTATTCTTGGGCATAAAGGTGAATGAAAAAGCTACCCAGAGGAAAAATGACAACTACAGAAGACTTGGTTAAAAAATTGGGCCATTGAATGGGTAAATCAGTACTGAAGATTCCTGGCCAGACCCTGCAAGCTGATTTCTCATCTCTTTTCCCTCAATGCTCATCTGCTACCTTTTGATGCAACCTTCTCCATTACATCTTCAGATGAAAAGGAGGAGTTCTGGGGTTTTGAAATGCAGAACGCTGAGATGTGAAACATGGCCAGAAGGTTCTGATTGCACTCCCTAGTGGTGGGCCACATCTTCCTCTGAGGATGCCACCACTATTACTTCATATGTGCAAAACAAGCGACCCTCTTTCCTTGATCTAAGACAGCAAATGTACTTTTTCCTCCTAACTGAAATAAAATCGAGCATATTTTAGTGGTGCTAAATTAGAGAAAACTAACTACCACTGAACAATCCACTGATCAATAAACAGGGGTCCAAGAACACCTATCAGCTGCTGCATTACACAGAAGATGGAATTGTGGTTATTTCTTCATCACTAATATTTGTTTAAAGTTTTTCCCTGTTTGCAATTCTACCTGAACCCGCTTTTAAGCCTTAATGGAAAAAAAAAAGAAAAACATTAAATTGTAAATGCACCCAGAGAACGAAGTCAGTAGGGCAATCATGTTTCTTGTCACACCACACAAGCCCTATATGACAGGCTTCATTTTAACAGCTCACTGGGCCAGTATTTAGGCATATCTGTTCTTCATCAGCAGCCTCTCACAGCTGCTATATCTGCTTGCTCAAAACCTGAAAAGGGGGGTAATGCTACAGAAAAAATTGATTTGTTCAACCTAATTTTTTTGGTTTGTTAAGCCACCAGACATATGGTGCTGCGTGGTGTCAGCACTGCGTTGCTGTTAGTGTCAAATCAGCCATGTAGAAAGATATTCGTGTCCAACTCAATCACATTTATTGTCAGATTGTTGCATTTAAACATATGCATGCTATTTCAGTATTTTTCAAAAGCTAAGTGCATTATGGAACTGTCTATTTCTATTAAAAAGTCCTAAATTAATTTACCTTATTGTTCTGATTAATAAATAACTGTGTTTTTTTTAGGATAGCAGATGATCTCTGTTCTGTAACTGTTCGATTCCTTTTCTTCTTTGTTGAAGACAGACCTGGGTCCTAGACATGCTTTACACTTACAAACAGGAGCACAAGGTTGGATTTTGCTGTAGTGTACATTAATGCAACATTAATAATTTCTATAAATTATGCAGACTTATGCAACCAGAGGTTTTGGGGTCATAACGGTTTTGTATTAGGAAAAAAACACCAACAATATATCATTAGTTAAAGTTCCCATGTAAGACTTAGAAGTCATGTATCAAAACCATGAAGACTCCACACAGAAAGTGCACTCACCTGTGTTACAAAATGGAGCATAGACATTTAATTAAAACCCATCACTATACAGGGCTCCTGCTGTATTCACAGACACTTTTGTTTCCTTCTGACTTGCCTTACCTGAGTAGGAAGGGTGAGGATGACAGATGATTGGAGGGAAGGGCAGGGACAGGGGAATGGGTAGGAACACTGATACGATGTTAACACGGGGTCACAGCACTTACGGAGGTATTTCCTACCTAAATGGCTGGAAAGTTCACCCTTCCAGACATTAGGGAGCACTTTGGTGACAATGAGGAAGAGATGCAACCTCAACACAGCATGTTCATGGTGCATTTTTTAAAAAAGAAACACAAAGACAATAGGAAAAATAGGAAGGAAGAGCATACCTTTCACTACCTTATCCAGATAGTGAGCTTGGGAGATAAAAGACAGGACATTTAAGGTAGGATTGAATAAGTGCATTGCAGCTTACTACGAGACTGTGCAGGTGCTAGAAAGGCAAAGAAGAGTTTGCTGTGACATGAAAAGAAAAACCCTTGATTATGAGGAAAGAAAGAAAGAAAGAAGAGTGGAGCACAGTGCTCCTCAGTCACAAGGCTCGAGAAGTCTGTGTTTAGGCATCCAGTCATCTTTGCTCATTAAGACCAGTAAGAGAAACAGGAAAGTTATATATATATATATTCTTGTGTTTATATATATATATATATAGGTGTATATGTATATATATGGTAGAATATTGTAATTCTCTACTCATTTGCAAGTTTACCTCCATTTTACTGACTGCTTTGCTTTTTATCAGGAAAGGCAGAGTCATTTGAAAGTGCCCCACCTCACCTGATTGTCTAATATTTTTCCACAAAAAGGGGCACAGTTCTGTGACCTTACCAGACTTGGAGAGGCTTTTCCCTGGATTTTTGTAACGGTAGTACATTGCATTTATACAGCATCCTTTAGCCCCAGATGAAATGACTTTACAAATGTTAAATTAACCTCATGGCAGGTCTATCAGATAGGCAAGTACTAGTACACTCATTCCAAGGAGGGCTAAAGAAAAAATAAAAAAGAAATAGTTGTCATAGGAGCAGTCATGTGCCCAATTCCCATGGAACATTAATTTGGACAACCACATTCTAATAGATTTTCTGGTGTCAAACAGAAAGTTGATGGCGAAGACATAACCTGAAGCCCAGTGTCCTGCCTCAGGGAACCCTGGTCCATGCCAGCAGGCGGCACTCTCTGTCTTAACACCAGCTGGTCTTTATTAACTAAAGAAAGGCCCTGAGTTTTGCATTTTCCCTCTTTCAATACCTACTTAAACTTTGTTTCTCTTGTTCTCCTGCCTGCTCCCTGCCATCTCTCTTTCAGTTGCGTCCTGGTACCTTTTGAAGAGGTTTTTGTTTCAGGTCTATTCAGGCAGACTGTCCACCTGGGAGATCATGGCCCTTTCAGGAATTTCCATCCTGTGAATCTAATGGATCCTTTGACGAACTACTGTCCATAAGCGGGGACGGACAGGAGGATCAGAGCTAACTTAGTATGGGGTGGTTTTGAAGCTTGGCAAGGAGGTGAACTAATCACTGTGGCATGGAGGGAGTGATGCAGGAAGCACAGCATCACCATCTGCTTGGCTGGTGGCTAAAGCGTTGTGTCTTCTGGATTTTGATATCCACAGCAGCCCAACCTGTGAACTCAGGCAGCAGTCATTGTGCAGCAGACGGCAGTGGAGGCAGGTGCCACTACCAACCATGTGTCAGTTATGTACCAATGCTTTCCTGTAATTTGAAAAACAATGGGGCTTTCTAGGGGAGTATTCTATGGCAGTAGGAATCTCTTTTCTAAACCCATTTAGGCTCATTCCCATCCTATACTTCTGGCATTAAAATATCATCTTGTTCCCTACAGATATTTCTTTGGAAACCCTGTGGACATGTGGGACATGCTGAGGAATTATGTAGGAGAAGCTTTTTTTTTTCAGAAGAAAAGCTAGTTTTCTAAGTTGTCCCCTGCACCTCAAGGCACCACCACACTCAGCTCCATGTCACCGTATTCCTCCTGGAAGCCACTTCAGATCTGCTATGGGAGGAGTTCATGTCTTCATTTTTCAGTGTGAAAGCCCTTTTGATTCACCAGCCTGAGCTAACTTGGTTTGCTTTGTCTGAATGCATTGGGAAGGCTAACATGAGCATTTCTCTTGGCTTACAGAGAGGGAGGGAAGGAAAAGAGAAGTGAGAGATCCTGCAGCAGGTCCTTGAGAAGGACTTCTTCCCCAGTACACTCTCATTCTTCATTTTTGAAATACTCTTTTTCCCTTTGTCTTTCCTATGGTGTAAAGTAGAGAGAGCCTCAGTGAAATCGCACTGGAGTTCAACTGGGATCACGTAAATGTGAAGGAGAGGAGAAAGTACACATCCATTGCTGAATCAGTGATGGCACAAGAAGTTTACGCAACAGGTGCAGGGAAAAGAGACTGCCTTTGAAGTTCATCTGTGCTTAATACTTACTGTCAAATATGCTGCCAAACTACTTTAGGACAGATTACCTTCAGACTGATACAAGATCATGTCAGAACAAAGCAGCAAGTGTGTATAACTATGGCCTTCTATTGCCCAAAGGTAAACATCTCAACCAGGCAGGGTGGAAGTCAGGGGTCAAACACAGCCCAGCTTTTGCTGTGAATACACCTGAGCGCTGACTATCCGCTCTTTTGGGCTGAGGGTAGAATCACAGAATCATTAGGGTTGGAAAAGATCTCAAAGAACATCAAGTGCAACCATTAACCCAACACTTCCAGGTCCACCACTGAACCATGTGCCTAAGCACCACATCTGCAAGGTAGCCAGAACTTTCCCCAGACACTGATGGATGTGGACTGAGTTGCTTTATTCAAATGGCACAAGTGATGTGTTAGAAAGTTGGGGAAAAAAGACCAGGATCCGCCTGCACCTTGTCTGGATTCCAGCTGCTCAGGCACTGATTACAACCCTGACTATTCGGAACACGTGTGATTATTTATGCAAGAAGGATGATGAAGTCAAACTTTAAAGGGGCAGATTTTTCAAAAATCAGTTTCACTAAGTAAAACAAACCCCAGGCTGATGGTGCCACAAGCAGAAGCCTGTGTGGGATGGGCAGTCTGCCTGTCTATCTAGGCACTGTTATTGCATACATCACCCGTGCATGCCAGGACCAGATTTACTCAAGAAGTTAAGCATGTAGCTTTTGCAGAGATCAATGGGAATTGGGCACTGAGGTGCTTTGAAATCCTGCTGGTAGGCTGTTGAGTGTTTGGAGGGCTAACTGCTGGTCCCTTAGTGCTCCAGAGACCCTGGGGTATCCTGGTGCAGCAACTGAACTTCCAGAGATGGCTTTGGTCTCGTGTTCAGGCTGTTCAAGGATAGTGAACATCCCAACTCCACCACACAGGGAAACCCTCTCTGCCATAGTTTTTCTAAATAACCATTTATGAGTCATAAAATTAAGGGTTATTTGGAGCAAAATGGCATACAAAGAGATTCATATATTGGAGACCACTGCAGTGCAATGCCCATGTAGGGAGAGTGAATTCACCCTTTGCATCTCCAAGGTGGGATGCACAGCACCTGAGGCACTAGCCAGGCCATATTATCAGCTCTATCAGTTTTGGAATCAGGCTGTTCCTGCCTAGGGAAATTTCTGGAGTTGTGAAGTGGTTTTACAGGAATGCTGGAGAAGGACTTTTCACATGGGCATATAGTCATAGGACAAAGAGGAATGGCCCTAAGCTGAAGGAGGATAGCTTCAGACCGGGTATTAGGAAGAAATTTTTAACTATAAGGGCAGTGAGGCACCAGTACAGGTTGCTCATAGAAACTGTGGATGCTCCATCTGAGCAATCTGGCCTTAGTGGAAGTTTTCCTATCCATAGAAAGGGTGTTGGAACTAGACAATCTTTAAGGTCCCATCCAGGCCCAACCATTCTGTGATTCTATGATTCTTTATAAAACACAGGAAATTTTCTGTGCTG
Organism: Grallaria varia; assembly: GCA_013396735.1. Lineage (NCBI taxonomy): Eukaryota > Metazoa > Chordata > Aves > Passeriformes > Formicariidae > Grallaria > Grallaria varia. The sequence continues at coordinate 409,688 of VWZG01007266.1, forward strand.
CTGCCTGTGAAACTAACCCTTAGAGCAGCCTACCACAGAGCTGAGCTGTAATATGGCCTTTCAGAGTCCACAGTAAAAGGGTTTATTTCACCTTTAAATTCAATGTTCCTAAAACCCATCATGCTCCCTGGATGTAGTTTGGACCAGAATGAAAGAAACTTGAATTCTTGCAATGTTTTTACCTATGCATGAATTTGGATTACGCTGGAGAATCTATCATAGAAGTCTGGCATTGAGGTTGTTGTCATGGCATGTTTTGTTACTTTAAGAAATCAACCAAACCCTCCTTCTGGGTTTCAGGATTCCTGCAATTAGAAAAATTTTCTGCTCTACTCTCCTGGACTAAGTTTGCTAAATTGGGATGATCAATGCAAGCTTCTGCATCAATTTCCTAGTTGAGAATTAACTGCAGTTCCTCTAATGAAATCTCTGAATGTGAGTAATCAAGCCAGTTTATTTAGTGACATGGTTCTTTGTAGGAGCAAATAAAATTAATCCACTGGGATCAGAATTCCTTGTACACCATAAGAGAGAGCCTCCTATGGCCTACAAAACAGAAGGATTTCTTGCTCTTACACATACTTGACCGGAAATGGAAGAAATGTCCTTCATTTGTATCATCCATTTCTACCATGTTACTGGCACACATGGCAATACTGGTAAAGCATCACTTCAGCAATGGGGTTTTATGCTTGTCAGTGCTAAAGCAAACCGGGCCATGACATAGACATATATGGAATAACTATCAACAGAACAAGTTGCCATGCAGGGAAATTACACAAGGACAAGGGGAATGCTTTCCACATACTTAATGTAATTCCAAGTCAATGTCCTTTCATCTGTGCCAATATAACTATCTTATTACTCCTGCTAAAGCTATTCAATTTTCTTGGATAATTACGACTTTGCCAAATCCCCTTTACATTCTACACATTCATCAATGAACTATTCTGGAGGAAATAGTGTTTACAGCTTTGGAGGCAGGAGACTATGTACGAATTTGTTCCTAAATCACCATGCAAGAAGATGAGAAGGGGGGAAAATGAAAAGAAACAGAATTCTTCCAGCACTCTAAGTATCAAAGAATGACTCCCAAACCAAGGCAGTGCTGCAATAGGAAGGTAGCAGCAGACAAAATGATAGTGTGCACCAGTAAAATCTCAATGCTGACTGCATTGCAGTGTTGGCCTTTCTCACAATAACATGGATTCTTTATACTTAGAGTGAGGAATACTACAAATAAATTTAATTATCACGAAAGATAAAAGCCTGTTGTTGGAAAACAGTCTGGGCATATCAGCTATGTGGAGAAATATCACATACTGAACTAATGCCATTTTGGTTTTGCAGCAGAACTAATAAAATGGCACTGAGGGTATGAATCAGGCTTTTTTTTCCTGCATAAATAACTTTCATACAAAATTGTCCCCTGGATTTGGGGCCTTTTGCTGAACTTATTTTTTTCTTTTAAAACTCTTTCATGAATCTGGGTTGCTTTCCAAATCAAATTGCTTGAATAAAAGGCTACAAAATAGTATTATAGAAACACAGGATTTCAATTAACACAGGAATGCTCTCTTTTAATTTTAAAGTCATTTAAGAAAGGTTTTTTTTTTCAATCCCTTTCTCACGAGAAAAAATGAAAGTTGCTAGGGACATAGCAGAATATAATGCCTAATGAGAGAGAGGAAGTTTTAAAAGCTAGGGAGATGCATGTGGAGACCATAATGTGAAAGGCTGATATCAGCATAAATAAATGATAAGTAGAACTGAGGCACAGATATGGTTTTTACAATTACCCTAATGCTGAAATTAAAATATTGTGATTGGGCTTCATTTCCTGTCTGTCTTTGCATGTGCAAATGCACCTAGTGTTCAAGCAAAGTAAGTGATGTCTACATATAACTAAGCTGATAATCCACACAGTAACTATGCTGACATTTGCCCAGGTATTGCTAGTGGTTAGTTTTGACGTAGTGTGATTTTTCATTATCATGACATAATGAAAGCAACATAGAGGTAAATTTTCTTGTCTTTAATAGAAACTGAATAAAATAAAGCGACTGGAGGAGAATTCTCACTCTGGAACAATTCTTCTAAAGTCAACCAATTTTTTTCAGGTCCACACAGGCATTATTGAGGACAGAATTGGATTGTTTCTTATTAATATATAATAAAAGGTATCTGGTGAGTTTAATGTTACTGATTTTGTAGCATGACTATGGAATGGGGACTGAAGTGCCTGAATGCATGACAGTCAGAAAAAAAGGAAGAAGGAAAATGCATTAAGTAGGTGAGATGAAAGAGAAAGGTGAAGCCAAGGCAGCTCATTAATGATGCTGCAAATTGCTTAATGCAAGAACTGAACTTCTTTGCATGATTTAGGCATATTTGTGGCATCTTATTATTAATAGTAATAATAGACACGACACTGAGAGCTCATGAATAGTGCCAGCTGCATGAGAAATATAGAACCAAAGGGAGAGGGAAGTGAAATGATTAGAAAGGTAGCATAGCAGACAAGGGACAAGCAAGGCAGAGTTAAATACCAGTCAGAAATCATATGACTGCAGTTTCCTCTTTTATACTGGCAAACAATGTGACAGTGCAAATAATGGAGCAAATAAAAGGAAAGGAAACTCAAAATCAGATGCATGTTTCTAAAAATGCTGACACTATAGTAGAGAGGAGTCTTGGAGGCCACAGAAAGGCCTCTCGAGAGATAAAGCGGTATGTTTTTAAAAGCTTCTAGTTGACATTTAAAGGCTTGTCAAACACCACATAGGTGTTCATCATGTCTGATAATAAAAAATATATATAGCCATGTCATCAACAAATGAAAGGACATTTTGTCTTGTTCCCACATGAAAATGTATGATGTCAGAACTTGAAACCCAAGAACAAAGGTGCTCATGCTACACTAAGTCACACATATTCAATTAAGCATGCACCTTTTCTCCTCCCTGATCATTAATTATTCTTTTAAAAGGAGTCGGTTTTTCTTTCTCCCTACCAATGGTGCAGTGCTCTCCGTTCCAGCCTGGGCTGCATTCACACTTGCCATCCCGGCATGTCCCATGCTCATTGCAGCGTGGGTGACACGCTCGCTGATCACAGGCTGTGCCCATCCATCCCTCCTCGCAGCGGCAGGTGCCTCCGACACAAATGCCATGTCCTCCGCAGTCCGCTGCACAAATCTCTGTGGGAGAGGAGAGAAGAGAGAGGAGGGGATATGGGTGGAGAGAAGGGAGAGGGGGAAAATCCAGACTGTTATTGTTAAGAAAGGCAGACACACTTCACTACCTCTTCTTATGGGGCAATGAAAGGAATTCCTGGAGCTCATAACACTAATCCTTCCTGACAATAAGAATCTAATAAGTATATTACAAAAAAAGAGATGGACATGGATTGCAGGGGTCTGCAATGATTGATCCTCCTATGTGGTTTCTAATGCTCTTGCACTCCTCAAGCTTTTGTGATCCTCAAATCCAAAGAGGAAGGCTCTTCCAATAAGCAGAACGAAAGTCACATTTAATTAAAATCTGGTTAAGTGTGGAAACAATGTGCTGATAAACTACTGATGCTAAAGTTAAATGCTGGCAAAGTCTGTTTATGGTTCGTTAACTCACAGTTCTGGGGATGGGATTCATTAAAATTCTTCTTCTCTCTTTAATATAGAATTTTGTTTTATTGATTCTCCATATCTGCTATGTCCCTGTTCTCATACTACCCCATTACAAATCCCCTCTCAGGCATTCAGAGGTACCACCAAGCCTTTTTTTGTGAGCCAGATGCACTGGAGTTGATAGGATGGTTCGTGTTTCCAAGTCTTATCAGAGTTAATGGAAGAACAGAGTCACAGCTGGATATTTTTGTACTTACCTCCAAAAAGGACTTTGACTTTTCAGGGGTGCTGGCATTCCCACCCTCTGTGAGCTCCAGAGGGCATGAGGACACGCATAATATTTTTGACTAGCACTAGACTTTTGTCTAGAACATGGCATTGTCTTGGCATGGATTTGGGAGACTTTGGGAGTGTTTTCATCTACACTGTTTTTGTCTGGAGAAACAGAGACTTGGTGGAGGAGAGGCACCCACGAGTCCAGTGTTAAAAGTGCCCATTACCACCACTACTATACAGGACTGATTTCAAGGAAAAAAAAATAAACCCAAATAGTGATGCAGTGTTGTACTACAGATGAAATGAAATAAATCTATTTCTTCTCCAGACTCGTCACCTGACTGCTACTTTTGATCTCTAATAAACTCTGACTACACTCTTCTCCCCTTGTCATTTGGAAGAGAGGCAATTCACAGTATCTCAGCCTATCAGCTCTTTCCCCTTCTCTCTGACTTTTGTCTGGTGCTTCTAAATTCCAAATGCTTTACCCTCAAGCCTTCTGCTTGACTGAGCCATTTTACAGATTCCACAGGGTAGGGACACAGATCCTTTTGGGATCATGGAGAGAAGACGTGAACCGAACAAATGCTGAGCAGGACTGGGCTGGAAGCAGAGAGAAAAGTACCTTGGTACTCTGTAAAGCATATTTTCTCTCTGTTCCCTGAGCTGCGCACCCCCCAGAATGAGAATCTCAGATACCAGCCCACCTCCAGCACCTCCCTTTGTATCTCTGAGCATATTAAGTGAAGATTCGGACCTCCAGACTTGTGGTGGTGGGGTGACTGGTATTATACAAGACATTTACTCTGTCACTGGTTGCACATAGAATATTCAAAACTACTAAGCCTGCATTAACAACACACCTGGCTGAAATTCAGCCCTACTTAAGTTGCCTTTAGTCTTCTGCTAATTAATACAACCATTTGCAGGATGCTTGCACTGTTCAGGGACTTCTGATACGCTCCTGAAACAGGGCTGGACCATCCTTTTCAACTACAGGAGGAAAGTTCTGCACCATAGCAGAGAGCTGCAAGGTCTTCAGCCCCTTACACTGAAATAGACTTCAGCCTCCAAGGATCAGAGAGTTATCTGGACAGTGGTAACTATGATAGTAATAATAGTGATGCTTTGCATGCCTATAAAACACCTAATTTTCCAAATGTGACATGAAAACAGCATCTAGCTCCTGCTTCCTATACAGCTCAGGGTGGTGGAACTGTTTCCAGTTGAACTCATTTGCTGCAGTGTCTTGGACTCCTCCAAACCCTCTCAAACATTTATCTCTCTATATTTAAGTCTCTAGTGAAAGAACTTTGGAGTTCAAATGGGCTCAGGGCACTCAGGAACCTGTTTGTGTCACTTAGAGTCAAACTGGTGAAAGTACTTGGGTATCTTGGGTACTTAAACAGAGGATGTGCACATACCACTTGCAGCTGAGATGTAACAGAAGCGAAGTTTCATTTGAAATAAGTAGAAATTACACTATCAAGCACTAAAGGCATGGCTGAGGAAGGACTCTTGAGTTGCTGTCAGAACTTTTTACTTTGCATCTGGCATTGAGACACAGATTTTCACAGCTCCTAGATGCGAGGGAGGTAATATACTACAGTACCTGTTAGGAACATAAGGGATGGGCAATTATTGACTTGCTAAAGGGTTGGAGCCCAGACATTTGTGTTTTCTGCTCTTTTCCTCAACTGCCAGACAGCACTGCAATGGAGCGTGGGCTGGTCAGGATGGTACATGAACACAGAGAACCAGCAAGTTGGTTAACATAGCAATAAAGATGCACTTAAAAAATAAAATAATAATAAAAAAAGAGTCTCCCCGTGGCTGACCTGATGAACAAAGTCTGGGGGAGGAAAAAGGAAACAGCAGAGAAAAAGTCCAAAGTTAGATTTGTGCTGCTAAGATTTCAGCAAGCTGAGAAGAAAATACCTTGAGAAAGTACAAAGTGAGAGCACTGGTATTTAAGCCCAAACTCCAAAAAATACTGTTGTAGCCTCTATGCTGCCCAGCACTCTTTCCCCATATGGCTACTCTAATGTTAGACTGTAATCCCTTCTTTGGTTCTTTATTCCTAAGTGTTGAGCTTTGATCACAGAATATCAAAAAATACATACTTTTTCTTGCTCCCAGTTTACCAAGCAATCCAGGGGGTGCCAGCTCGGTCACTTCACATTTTTGTTATATCCTGTTCCTTAACTTTGACCTGCAGGGTTCCATCTCTAAAATAGGGATACCACTGATATCCTCAAGCCCAGCAATGTGCACTGTGAATAACCTCCTCTGTTGCCAACTGTGAAGCTCTGAAATTCCAGAAGACAAGTATCTCCACTGATGGACAGGAAAACGGGCATCTTGGAGAGCTTGGCCTCTTGTGACTCCAAAGTCCACGTGAACATCTTAATGACTGTACTATTACTTAATTAATAGTTCATCTTTGGCTTGAAAACGTCAATGAGTCTGGCTGAGTACTAGTGGTCATTTTTTGATGTCACAATGTTATTCCATAGGATCATAGAACAATTTGGGTTGGAAGGGACCTTCAGAGGTCATCCAGTTCGATAAGCAGAGACACCGTCCCCTATATCAGGTTGCTCAGAGCCCTATCCAAGCTGACCTCAAATGTTTCCAGGGATGGGGCATCCGTCACTATTCTGGGCAACCTGTGTCAGTGTTTCACCACTCTCTTTGTAAAACAATTCTTCCTTATATCTAGTGTAAAACTACCCTCTTTTAGTTTAAAACAATTATCTTTTGTCTTATCACTACAGGTTCTATTAAAAAGTCTGTCCTCAGCTTTCTTATAAGCCCTCTTAAAGTACCAAAAAAGATCACAATAAGGTCTCCCCGGAGCCTTCTGTTCTCCAGGCTGAACAACATCAACTCTCTCAGCCTGTCTCCATAGCAAAGGTGCATCAGCCCTCTGATTAGCTTTGTGGCCTCCTCTGGGCTTGCTCCAACAGGTCCACATCCTTCTGATGTTGGAGGCCCCAGCACTGGATGCAGCACTCCAGGTGAGGTCTCACAAGAGCAGAGAGGAGAACCCACTCCCTCAACCTGCTGTCCACGCAGCTTTTGATGAAGCCTAGGACACGTTTGGCTTTCTGGGCTGTGAGCACACATTGCAGAGTCATGTCAAGCTTTTCATTCACCCCAAGTCCTTCTCCTCAGGGTTGCTCGAAATTCCTTTATCCCCAAGCCTATATGGATTGCCCTGACCCAGAGGCAGCACCTGGTAGATAAAGTAAACAAGGCATAAAGAAGTGATGGATCCACAGGTATATGTGAACTCTGAGACAAGACCTCCCTGAAGTCCTGATATACAGTCTTGTGTCCTGTAGGTAATATGGAAATGCAGGTCATAGTAAGTCAGGTATCTACAGATTGCTGGTGAAGGAGGAAAAAAAACAGATAAAAGGAAACTACTTGGAGTGACAGTCAGAAGCCTTCTTGGAGTTATTTCAAGGTGTGAAACTAGGATAATGGAATGCATTCAAAAATGGTGAGGAGATTAAAAAAATCACTTTCTGAAAAGCAGAGTCTCTGGGCAATTGTTTCTATGAAAAGGCATGGAAAACCCCCTGGGACATTTATATCTTGACTGAAATATTTCTCAGACAACACACTGCCAAGGAACAGTCTTGTACATCCGGGCCAGCGGTATGCACCGCATGATGTAAAACAAACAGATCTTGGGCTAACCCAGAACAGAAATGCTGGGAACATTTTGGGTTTCATCTCCCACCCAGCTGAGACCCCAGCCAAACCACCACCCATGCACACAAGAGAATGCAGGCTCCAGGTTATGAATGTATAATTCATATATAATGGATATATAAGGTGGTTTGGATTCCCAGGCCCCAAGAGCTGTAATAAAGACTCTCAGCTGTGAAAAACACTTGTGAAGCAAACTACTTACGACAGTCTCCCTAAAACGTAGTTTAATTATTTCTGACAGGGAACCAGGAGCCAGGAACTCTCAAATCTAAATCTTCCATTTAGCTGCCAGTTTAAAGATAGATGGGTACTATACAATTTAAATAGCCTTACAACACACATCCTGCTGTACGCCCTGGCCCTTTATAACACAGCCCTCTTAAATGCTCACAGGTTCTCATGGGTGATTAAATAGTCAGAGTAGCTTTTACTTTTCTGGCGGCACACAAAGAAATTATCAAAATGGATTTCAGATTAAGCTTCCACTTAAATACATGTCTTTTTGGGCAGAATAGACAGCTAAGGCTGTTTTACAGAAAAGGGCAGGTGAATTGTTTCTTTGTCATTCAGTCCCAGGGACAGAATTTGTCGCCTTTATTCTTATTACAAGCTGCATTTTTTGGTACATTTCCCAATTCTGTTGTTAAAATTAGAGGACATGATTAGCTACCATCTGAGCTGTGTGAGCAAATGAGAAGGAAAGCTTTTAATTCTCCTATTACAGTATTTACAGACTGGCCAGCTGCACTATATTGCTCCTGCCTATTTAAGCTTAGTTAGAACACTGTGCATAAAAGACCTGCCTGTTAAATATTTTCACACCAGCTGTTCCCAAAAGGTGACTAAATATTTCCTTTCATCTTTAATCTCTTCCACTGTTTGTATTAACAGCTTAGCCACTCCTCATCCTTTCCTAGAGGTGCACTGTGTTTTACTTCATCTTGCAATGCAGCTCTCAAAGCTGTCTGCAGTCTCTTTAAGGAAGAGGATGCTCTGAGGAAATCTGGTGCTCAATTCTAAGAGCAAATATGAGGCTTAATGTCCTCAAAATGTACAATCAACCCAAGCACCTCTATGAGAAATAACTGGACTTTGAGTAATTCCCTCTATTTTGCTCCCTGACACTTGCACTTACCAGAGGGCACTGATGGATATTAACAAATTCATGGATGCAGAGTTTTCTCTAAGGAACCAAGTTTCTTTCAACATTACCATCTGGGGTTTTGCCATGTTACTATTTAGGAGTGGTGTCTTGCATTGTGTGAATCTCATCTCATGTAATGGCAGTCTTACCTGAAGAACTGAATTGAGCCTAGTTGCTCTTTGTGGGCCACGGAAGAAAAACAGGTAGTTCCATAGGATGATTCACTTGAAACCTGTTTCATGTAGAACTTCTGGAGCAGACAGTGCTCAAGGCACTGTTGAGTTTTGGGTGGTTCATTCGGGGGTCTTAGGTGACTCTAAAGATTATTCTTAGAAAAGGATAATGCCTTTCCAACAGGATTCTGCTTATTTTTCAGGCAAATAATCAAAACAGAAATGATTAATCTTCAGTTTCAGGACTTGCTCTATCCCCACCAGGAACCAGGCCATGACTGGGGCTCTGATCAACCTGGTCTAGTGGAAGGTGTCCCTGCCTATGGCAGGGGGGTTGGAACTAGATGACTTTAAGGCCAAAGCATTCTGTGATTCTATGATTCTATGAGCATTCTATGATTCAAGTGTCTGCTGGCTAGTTTTCAGACAAATGGCTTTGCTTTGTTTACTCATTATCTCCTCATGACTGGGGGAGAGATTTCCCTCTGGTCTGTAAAGGCTGCCTCATAATTACTCAAGGCTCTCTTAAAAATCCTAATCCGTCTTGAATACTACCCAAAATCTTGACAGTGGCTGCTGACGTGCCTTAACTTCTCTGTAGCGTGTAGAAAAAACCCTGCATTGTAATTTTATTCTATCTCCATCATCATGTCTCTGCCTGTTGTTGTTCACTTAGAGTTTAAGAATCTCAACAATCTGAGGCCAAGATTATCTTTTTTGTTCTGCATTTGCACTTTGCCAGGTGTAATGAGGTCACAGTCCATTAACAGCACTTCAGAAGTAAGAATACTAAAGCAATTACTCATCCAAATAAAAACCTTGTACCTGACACTTTTTCTTTTTTTTTCTTTTATTTTTTTTCATATCCTGCTAAAACCTGACCCAAATCTGTCCCATTAAGAATAAAAAGTCTGCTATGTTGCCTTTGATATTTCAGAAGAAAAGTGGTAAAGAAACCTATCAAACACTAACCACCAGCATGCTGCTTTATTCATGGCCCTTTTTAATTGATGGAACAGACACAGGAGCTTCCAGCACAGGAAATGGCATCATCCAGAATTCCATATTATTTTCACATTACATTAAAGAGTGAGGATGAGAAAGGGATAATGATGTTAATTTGTGCTTCATTTATAGCAAATCCATTTGTACATGTTTACCTCTATTCCCCCACAAATCCTCAAACTGGCTTGACAGCAGTTTAAAGCTTTCCCGCTTAGAGAAGGGCAACACAGATGAAAATTTTTCTTTAGCATTCCTGTGATGCAGAATCAGAGACTTAGCTGCTTCTGACCTGCCTGCTAAATCCTTTAATAAATATGGATTTAGTGCTAAAATATAAGATCAGGTGAAATTGCTCAGAGCTTCCTGAAAACTGGGTCGGTTCTACTGACCTCCAATATATTAATAGAAAATTTAATAATTAAAAATCTGTCCTAACTGGGATTTTCCCATTTCAAGTTGGCTCATTTCAGGCCATTTCCAGCCTCAGACAGATTTTTCCAGAAAATAAGCACAGAAGAGAGGCACTGCTCAGAGATAAAAGGCTGAGTTTGGTGAGGAGCTAAGCCTTGTTTTCAGAACCTACTTTAGAAGGCAAGTTATGAGGAGTATCTGGGAGGAGTTGCAAATATAAAGATACCGATAAAAAACCCCAGAAGGTGTGTGATCAGCATGATTTAGGTGGCGGTGAAGTGCTAAATGCATTGCTCATAACGAAACACATTTTGCAGTCTTACAAAACTCTCATTCCTGTTATTTGATAATTCTGTCGCGACATGAACTCCTCTGCTGTTACTGAAGAAGACATAAACATTAGCTTTTAAAAACATTCTTTTTACAAATGTAATAAGGAAAGGATCAAACTGGGGAGTAAGGCAAAACCTGAAAGGAGAGGTCTGGATTTTCTGTCCTTGCCAGTAACAGATCCGTAGCATGAAACCCTCCACAAACCATCCCAGTTTGGTAGCAACGAGGGAACGGTTGTACAAGTTGTGTTCCTGTCCTTAATTGAGGAGGATGTGTTTTTACCTTCAGAGATCATGCCCTAAAAACAAGGTCTGCATAATTTAATGCCTTTATACAAATAATCTGTTTATCTATTTTTAAAACATACATCAATTATGTAAATATTACTAATGTAGAAATAGTAATTATTATTTATGTCAATAAATATAAAATCTGTGCTTTTATGAGTGTAATTAAAATTCTGGTACTGAGACGACTCTCCTCTCCACTCAAGGGTCTCAATGCATTTCACACAGCTCAGCAAACTGAATATATCGGAAAGGTAACAGCCATTTACTTTCTTTCCATGGATGAGAAAATCAAGATTAAAAGATGCTCTCCAGAGACTGAAAATGAATCCATGAGCTTTGCTATCATCCCTCATCAGGAAGAACACTGACCTTCAGCAAGGTTTTGAAATTTAGCTTGGGACACCTGGATTTTCACCTTCTGAACACAAAACACTGAGGAGCATCCTAGAGTGCCTGCACTAGGGAATGCATATCCTGTGTTAGAGGTTGAGCCTAACCAGGACACCTGAGTTGGTCTGAATGCTGATTCTTGCCAGGTCTGCAGAAGGAGGACTGAGCACAGGTCTTCAACACATATGCAGGAGGGACAGCTTTGAAAATCCCTAAAAAAAGAAAGCACCCCTCTCTGGCCCTCAACTAGACACAAAAGGTAACTCCACTTCAGCTTTTCCCCCCATTTTCCTCCTGGTATTTAGGTCTTTGTTTGCATGAACAGTTTTGTGTTTAACTGAAAGGCTTCTGCAAATCCCATTCTAGGTCTCACTTCTCTCTGGATATTCAAATCAGGAACATCAGCTGCTCCGAGCTGCCAGACTTGGAGACAGAGAGTCCACAAAGTAGCTTCTCACCTGGTGCTGAGCAGATCCAGGAGGTATGTCCATAACTGCCTTAGAACCCACTTCCATCTCTAAAATGATTAATGAATAAGTTTGATATAGTAATATATCAATGTATGTCTGTCCTCCAAGACTGAGCCTCTAACTCTGTGTGCTCACAGCATGGAAAACAATGGGACTCTTAGGAATTCTTGCTCGAAATAGTAACAGTAACATCAGGAGCAGTCATTAGCAAGCCCTGTGCTAATGGGTCACAGCTCTAACCCAACGTGTTCAGTTGCACAATGTACACTGGTACAGTTGGGATATCTTTTGGGAAAAAAAAATCTCACTTCTAAGTGCAATTTCAGCTTGCTTCATATTTTCACAAAGGTCTTCCAGTTTCTGTCTGAAAAGCTGTAACTCTGTGAGATGAAATTCCATTAAACTGGTCTGGTGCCTTTTATCAGCTTCTAGTTTTTACAGTTTTTATACCCCATTTCCATCCTTGCCTTAAATACTAGGTATTGGCCACCACATTGTGTCTAAAGTATTTCCTCTATGTATGTGATTTACTTTTCTACTCATGTCAATCTTCCATTTATTTATTATTAGGAACTTTATTTTAAACTGTCTCTGGCTGTTGAATACCAGGACATGAAAGGCCAGGTATTGTCAGGCTTCAGTCTTGGAGCTGAGATTTGTTGAATAAAAACAAATATCCCAAAGTGCAGAATTATGTATTTCTCTTTGATGCTTAATTGAATCTCTATGCTTTCTGGGATGTGAGATAAAGCTTCCCAGAGAAGAAACAATTCCTAATGTTAGGATTCCCAGTCCTAACAAGAATACTTCTTTGGACTAATTTTAATTTCCTCTCTGTGTCCATAAGGAAGAGATAATTTGACAGCAGAAAAGCCTTTTGCACATGCTTACTGTCATTAAAAAGAACTAATTTTTTTTCCAATTCTGTACAGTTTGGGGTTTTTTCTAAAATCAATTCAACAGAGCAGTTACAAATGTGTGTGCTGCAGTGATCACAACCTAGATTTGCCTGGGATCCCCTTACTCAGAGCTCAGACAGTCCCAATACGGTTTTCTTTTTCTTCAGACAGGATTTCACCAAAGAACTTAGAAATTTTATTGCTATTCATCTTCTTCAAAAGGACACACAGAACACGTATGAAACATGTTGGGCTGACATATCCAGAAGTCAGATGTCTGTCTATTCACACAAATGAGATGCGGCAGCTGTTCCAAAAGGTTTGTGTCTGCTGCGCTGTCCATATGCCTCAACACTGATCTGGAAGGACCACTTTTACTGAAAAGCAGCAGAGCTCTCTCCAAAGCACTTTTGAACTTTCATCTGTCAAGATCATTAGAAAGGTGCTCATTAGTGCAAATTGTGATGATAGTTTTTAGAGTATGAACATCTTGCAACTTGGAAGGGGGCAGAAAGGCTATACTAATTCCAGTGCATCCACTTCAGACAGCTTATTAAATCATGGATTTCTGGCCTTCAGTAGACATCGACTGACTATATAACAATCACTGGTCTTACACTGTTTTTTGTTTGCTTAGTTTTATTCTGTTTTACTGACCCCCATATTATTTTCCTTATTATCTAACCTCAGACATTCTAACCTGGAATGAAACATAGAATCATAGAATGGTTTGAGTTGGAAGGGACCTTAAAGACCAACTAGTTCCAACCTCCTTGCCATGGGCAAGGACACCTTCCACTAGACCAGGTTGCTCAAAGCCCCATTCAACCTGGCCTTGAACTCTTGCAGGGATGGGCAGCCACAGTTTCTCTGGGCAATCTACTTCAGTGTCTCAAACATGATTTGATGAAGCTGAAAACATCCAATAAACCTTTGCAGAAACTCTGAATGTGATGAGCTCCAGCTGGGGTGGAGTGTAAGGCCACAGTCACAGGAGCTACTCTACCCACCAACAACAGCATGGAATTGACTGAATGGCAGTGGAGAAGCTGTGCCATGGAGCCTATGAAGATCCTTCCTGAGCCAAATGAGTGAGGTATGAGATGATAGTATTGATCCAGCACAGTCAAGGTAGATCACAGGCAGACACTGACTACACACAAGTATCTACTCTCCTGATATTACAGCAGTATTCTGGTTACAAGTGGGAACAGTCAGAAGCAGAGGTCTAGACTCACAAATTAAGAGGAAGCCTACACAGTCTTTTGTGAGCTAGTTACAGACCGATTGGCTGAATTTACTGAATGACACTTGCCTTCAGTTCAAAAGATGCATGACGGCCACAGAGCAATTCTAAGCCTGCAGAAATACATTCTGATTCCTATGGTTTTATGAGCATGACCTATTCCATGCAGTGACTATAACATTTCAGGTTCTCAGCTGGCTTGATCAACTGGTTTTATCTCCAAAACAACTTGAAGAACCACTTCACATTATACTTGCAGGACAGTAGTTTTGTGCTCAGTGACAGCTGGATTACACTTACGGTGTCAAATAAGGGACTTAATATTTTTTTAAAAAGAAGCAATTTCATGACAGGTATTCCATTGTAGAAGAGGGACTAAGTTATGATAAGCCCTCATGGTGTAAGTCCAGAAAGTATAAGGATGTGAAGGCTTCTCCTTTCAAAGGCAAAGACAGAGAAAAACCCAAAAATTTCGTCATCTGAGTCTCAGTGATAAATTCTCAGTGATACAAATAAATATGCTAATTGTTCAGTCATCCTCAAAACATGCTATTTTAACATAAGTCTGTTTTAAACATGGAATTTAACATCTTGTTGTGGTGCTGTGAAATTCTTCAAATTAGTCATGTTAACATGAACCCTGTTGAGTCCAGCACATCACTGGTGTGTTCAGACACAAAGCATAATTGATCCAAACAAAAAGAACTTTTGAACTCATGGTGTGACTGTAGAGGTCACATTTAGGGATATGGAAGAATGTTGAACTAAAATTGACATGCTGGGAATTAGCCCTGATTGTTGTAGAAAACAATAGCGGATGGAATAGTCTACCCATTGCCCTTTGTGGGGGTCCATAAATTTGCACTGATTACGGCTGATATGAGAGAGAAGCTTTACTCATCCCAGAATGACCAAGGTCAGTGAGAACCAGGGACTGCTTGTTACACCACTGGACACACACTGTTCTCAGCCTGAGACATGATATAATCAGACAAAACGCTTTGTGATATAATGGTCAGAGCCAGACTGATGATATCATTACTTCCACTGGTTTTGGCCAAGTTTGAAAAGACAGCTAGAATGCAAGATCTCGGGTCCTTCAATCTTCCCTTAGTCAATGTATCTCACAAGACCGCACGGTCTGCTGCAAACAGAAGTGGTTAGAATTAAGATCCCAAACACATCCTAGAGCTGAAAGAAGTTTGATGGATCTTTGGTTGGCTAGGGAAATAATCTAAAACAATTTCTCAGCTATCAGATTTTAAGCAGGAATTCATACTGAAGGATAAGTTGCATTTTCTATCTTAGTGGGAGTTTTCTACTTCCCTTTAGTATGTCTTTCATCTGCTGAGCACAAAGATATTTGGACTTTTGAAGAATTGGACTCCCCACAAAAATAACTACAGCCCCTTTCAACTATTACCTTTTTTTCCATCACACCACAGTCTCCTTATACACATTTTTAATAAACAAAAGGAAACGGAGTAAAAGGGTATTCAAATGAAAGCCTTCCTGTATACTTTTACTTCAAAGGTTTGGGCTGATTTAGTCTTTTATTGCATTTTTAATAAAAAACTTAGATGACTTTAAAGGATAAGTTCATCTTGGCAAGGGGTAGGCTAAAATCTGCACTCATAAACCCAACTACATAAAAAAATTCATGTTTTGTACAATGATAGCTGTTGTTAACACTGTTGATTCTCTGGATTCACCAATTTCTTCACAATCCACAAAGCAGATATCTACATGTCAGAGCCAGCGAGAGTCCTGTGTAACAGCACTGGGCTGCACATACTTTATTCCCTTAGAGAGAAAAGTTACTTCTCTTCACACAAATAAAATGGGGAAGATCACAAGTTCACAAATCAGCATGTCATGATTCTGCAAGGCTGAGGATGAAATTCCTGCTGGTACAAAACATTTCCTGGCTTTGAATGATTATTAAAGACCAAATTAAGGCTTTCAGGGGTGAGTCTGCAATTTCAGTGATGAGATGGAACAGATTCTGATGGTATCTTAAGAAGACTAACTTTGAAGATGCTGTGCTACCAAAATTTCAATTGCCTCAGCTGTGCCTGATAACTTTTTCATAAGTGATTAAGATCTAAAATATACAGATGTTTATCAGTTTCAGGTGTTGCATCCTGAGGTTTATTTCTCTTCTTCTTCCTCATGTGTTTTACAGCTAAGAAAAAGAGAAACCAGCAACTTCTTAGGCATTAAAAAGGGCTCTAGTCTGTAGTATGGTATAAACCTGTATGACATGAGAGCTGATGTAAACCCCATCTTTTTCAGAGACATTTTTACACCCAGAGAAAATGATTGTTTAAAGAAGGAATTATATGAACATTTCCTAAGGACGAATTATTATCTTGGTGGCCTTGGGCATGACATGAATTTAACACGAGACTTTGTTTTCAAAGGTTGACACCAATAAGCCCAAGGAAATCAAATTTTATCACACGTGTTGCATTAACCCTGGTGCTGTTTGACCAATGGGATATGACGTTGTCTGGTAAGATAGATGAAAACTGTGCTTTTGTGTGCCTGTGCGTGTGTGTGTGCAATAGTCTCCTGCACAACTCCTGATGAAAAAAAAGACATTGGAAGGTAAAGGTACATTGGCTTTAGCTTAACTCTTTAAAAGTTCGTTCTTCATCATCTTTTTATCTACTGATTGGAACAGAGAAAAGATACCAGTTTCAATGAACTGTACAGCTTTGTGGTGGGGAACTCTGTTGGCTGCTATCTGAAAGACTTTCACAATTGTTAATTTATACAACTAAATTGATACTAAAAGTTTCAGTCACTACCATTAACTGATACAGGATCTTAAATCTAATCACTGTTTGTGAATGTCCTTGATGTGATCCATACTCCTGCACAGTAAACAAGAGCTTTTCCATTGACTTTTCCATGAGCCGTTCAGTAATTTATAAGACTATGAATTCCCTGCAACCAGAGACATGAATGCATACACCAGGCTGGTTTTAACTCCAGCTTCTCAACCTAGCAAAACCAGTAAAGTCATGGAGGACTATTCTACAGCTGGTGGGTAAATACCTAGTCTTCTGCTAGTCCTTTGCCTATACACACTACTTCCCCACTGTGCTTGGAGGCCAGGTTTATCTAGGCATATCTGCCAATATTGTGATTGCTCCATGGCAATCTGAAGCCCCTCCAAAGCTTTTTTAACCACTCACACTGGCTAAGAGGGAGTTTCCTACTGTTTATTTTAAACACCACTGTTCTGTAAGTGCCTCTCTCCTAAGGAATCTGTGATCATGATGCCTGCTGAGCCTTCTACAGT
Organism: Grallaria varia; assembly: GCA_013396735.1. Lineage (NCBI taxonomy): Eukaryota > Metazoa > Chordata > Aves > Passeriformes > Formicariidae > Grallaria > Grallaria varia. Next base: position 426,983 of record VWZG01007266.1, read on the forward strand.
TATTTGGCAGAACCAAGGATATCTCAAAAGCTGAATGCAAACTGCCACAAAGTAATATGAAATAGCCAAATAAGAAAGCAGCTGAATCAATGAGGAATCAATTAAGCTCCCTTTCAAGGATTTCAGCTTAACTAAGATCTGAACTGACTTCTGCAGAGATTTCTCTTCTTGAGGACAACTGTCCCACTAAATCAGTAATGTCATAGGAAGCCTAAGAGCAGAAGGAGATGGCATGGAACTAGGCAAAAATTCAAAACTTTTCTTTTTTGTCTGTGCATTAAAGACACATTTCTAGCCAGAATAAGTACTGCAGTGCTGGAAATCCTAAGGAGATGGATCATCTGAAATGCTGTTCCTGTCCCAAATGACAGGCACTCTGTGCTTTAGAGTAATGCCCAGCTAGAATTAAGGTTCAGGGCATGAAACCCCTATAAAAGATTTATAGAATCATATAGTCATTTAGGTTGGAAAAGACCTTTAAAATCGCTAAGTCTAACCATTAACCCAGCACTACCAAACTCACCAATAAGGACATCCTCAGGTGTCATATACACAAGTCTTTTAAATCCCTCCAGGGATGGTGACTCCACAACTTCCCTGGGCAGCCTCTTCTAGTGCTTGACAACCCTTTTGGTGAAGCATTTTTTCCCTAACATCCAACCTAAATCTCCCCCGGCACAACTTCAGGTCATTTCCTCCTGTCCTGTCATTTGTCACCTGTGAGAAGAGACCCAATCCCACCTGGCTACAACTTCCTTTCAGGCAGCTGTAAAAAGAGATAAGGTTTCCCCTGAGTGTCTTTTTCTTCAGGCTGAAAACCCACAGCTCCCTCAGCTGCTCCTCATCAAATGTGTGCTCCAGACCCTTCCCCAGCTGTGTTCCCCTTGCCAAAGTGGATTGGCCCAGCCAGTTCACTGTTGACTTTGAACTAACTGCTTGTACCATCTGCTTGACCTGGTAGATGGGAACTCTCCCAAGAAGTGAAAGAGCATGTCCAATGCTTTCTCAGATGGAGGACATACCTGCTCTAGGTCACTGAAGAAATTTAGGGACGTAAGGTACCTTTTCAATAGACAGCTCAGTAGGATGTCTCAGAAGTTGATAAATTCTTTGCAGCACTGTAGTAAAGCTTGATAATCTGTATTTGCTTAAGGTGAATTTTAAATGCCTAAATATCTTTGTGACCATACACCTTAATAACAAAGTTTGTCAACAGGTCACTAGGAAGCAGCATTTGTTCCCTGCCACAGTGGTGATAAGAGGGCAGTACTAAAGTCAAATGCCGTATCGTCAAAAAACCATGTTAGCAGCAAAAGTGATGAGAGAACCTATGAACAGGATCCAACTACTAGATTTCATGAGATATGATCATTCAAGTTCAGCCTCAGTCAAAGGTCAGTCATGCTCTCTCAGCCTTTTCAAAATGTGAAGTAAAATCGTCATAATTTCTTTTTTACTGAGTCCCAGCTTCCAATTTCTAACTCTTATCATTAAAAGTACAGCCCATGATTTTACGTCTCTACTGACAATTTAGGATCACCATACACAAAGTACTATTCCTAGTACTGCTCTCCTTCTGTGTACTTTCAAGGGTCTGAAGTACTGCCTGGATGTTAACTGTGCATAAATTGAGTCATTAGGAATGAGTGATGGAGAAAGAATCCTTACCTGCATGCAGGTCAATCTACAACCACTGTCAGCTGCCCAGAAACAGTCAGTACACTTATTACACAGTGAACATAATTTCTGTTGCTGCTTTGTATGTTCAACTTTCCAAAGCTTCTAGTGAAAATCATGCATGTCAAGATGTCAACTACCAAACAGAGAACAGTGTGAAAATTGCTGATTTAAATTTAAGGAGAGTGAAGGACAAGACTGGCTAACTTAATTCCTTTAATAATGATTTTGCATCCAAGCATAATACTGTTTTGATGGGCCTGGGATTGTACTGGTGCATCAGAGAGATCCCTCTGATGACATGACTAACTTATTCATTCACTGCAGTCAGCAAACACATCTTATGGTTTGTGGTGTGCTACCTCTTAATTAGCTAGAAATACTTGGTCCAGTTCAATTAAGTCAAAAGTGAGACTATATGACCTATTAAGTTCTGTTTCACATTGCAGCACAAGCCATTTCCTTCTTCCCACCATACTCAGACAATAAGAGGTTAAGAGAGCTGTCCCCTAATGACTTCATTAGTTGCCAGCTAGGGCTCATTAAGAGGTGACTGGAGATAGCCCAGTAAAAGCCTGGGATACAGAGGATCTGTGATGGCAGATCCCAGAGAAATAGGGATAGGATCAGTGGTTCCTTAATTACCTTTCTTGTACATTGCCTTGGACTTTTTAGCTGAACTGGGTTATAAAGACCTCTTAGTATTTGCTCGTGCAACAGTACTAAGACGCAGAAGGGAAGTGATTTAATTCTCCCGTGGAGAATTCAAAATGTCTCTTTCGCTGCTTGATACAAGTTATCTCTGGATTTATTTCTGCACCTGTCTCTAAAAGACTTTCTATTTAAATTTGTGAATCTACCAAAAAAGCAGCACATACTGTGGGAAAAGGGATCCTACAAAACTGTCCCTTGCATAAAAGGCTGAAGTATGTTAAGAAGCATTTTTCCAGACTGAAAGACCTGGGGTAGTATGGCATCAGCCCTACCTCAAGATGTACTGGCAATGGGCAGACACATAAAGCAAAAAAAAAAATCCCCAAAACATATAATTACTTCTTCCTACAATGCAGTTCAGAGTTGGGAGTCTCTCACAAGAGACTGAATTGCACAGCTTGTCTATGAAGACACAGGCTAAGTGGAATGGAAAAAGATAATATAAACAGAAACAGAAATCTCTCTAATATTATTTTGTGAAAACTAAGGGCTTTACCCAGCAATCTGTGCTCCTCTAAGATCACCACTAAGGGATAGGTGAGATCTACCTACTTAGCTGAAAGACAGAGTGTAAGGTTCTAAGAGAGTCTAGGTTTTTTTTTCCTACATATGACAATACACAGATTTTCACCTACTGCTTCCATACTACCCGATAACCTTCCACATGAATACAGCATACAGCACAGATACATATTAGTCTTGTCTTCAAGGTGTTATGAGCTGGAAAATCCACTGTGCCTCCTCATATTCTGGGTTTCCAGATGATTATGCTGTTCTCAGGGTCTGCCTCTCCATGTGGCCTATGAAAGGGCTGTCTTGGCACTAGCCCATGTCAGCACAGTCCTACAGATTTCACTGGGACTGAACACAGTCCTAAGTGCTTTGCTGAGCTGAGGGTGATTTATGCAAGTACTTAGTTCTTTCCCTTAGTAATTCTTCTGTTTTATTTTGTCCTGTTTTATACGACAATAAAAATCTGGTCCCTTTAGTCCCTTCTACAGAACCTCCACCCCACTGGGTTGGGAAATGTGCTGCTGCATGCAGTAGCATGCCTGCTCACTCTATTTTTATCATGCAAGAAGAGTACCACGTATGTTGCGAGTAAATCTATCTTTCAAATCAAGTCATCAATTCAGTGGAAAGGTCCAGGTTAGAAATGGAAGTTTACAAATCACCTTAGCTGTGATTTTAGCTGTGAGGCACAATAACCCGAATGTTACAAGCAGTTTGGTAAGGAAAAAGGGCTTGAAATGATGCTCAAGTTTGTCTCAAATAACCTCATGCTGCCAAAGAAAGTTTGCACTGGATGGATTTATAAGAGCAGTATAAGGAAAGCTTATAAATCATCTGTACATGACCCTGCAGGTTAATAAACGGAAAGTGAATTCTGTTTGTGTGTAGAAATACACATTTTTCCAAATCCATACCTGCCATCCCCAAACCTCCATACAAACTCAGAATAATGACTCAGTTATGAGCTATGCTAAAAAATCACTAGAAATACACAACTACCTTTTCCCTTATGATGGCCTTATAAATAAACCCACAGAGTATGGAATTGAAGATGTTAATTTTTGGAAAGGAAAAGCCTGGTACCAAATTTATCCTCCTTTCAAGGCGTGATAGCTTGCAAAAGTGTTAATTAACCTCATTTCAGTCCTAGGCAAGTAGGCCTCCTCTTCTGTTTACTCTTCAGTCCAGTCAACTTTATGACAAGCTTTTAACATCTAACCTAAACGACAAATGACAATAAGGTTTTCTTTTTATATTCTTAGCACCAGCTTACTCAGTTTGTCCCATCCTTGGAACTTACTCTCTTAAACTACTTGCAAGCAGTTAACCTGATTTTCTTTGCTCATGATAGTATTTCTTCAGTGAAAATGCTGTTTACACAATTTTTCTACTATATCCACTCTCCTAATAGATCTTTCTTTTGCTGAAAATTCCTTTCATTTCATTGCCTATACTGAACTGCCCTGGATTTTTGGCCTAGTTCCACCCCAGCTGTGTAAAGTATAGAAGCTGTTATTGCTCGAGTCTCTTGTTTGTGAGCACAAAATACAGGACAAAAGCCAAGGGACCAATGTTCCATAGGTTCTGACTATTGTATTCCAGCATTTCTCAGTGTTTCTCTAAAAGCTAATTGCATTTGGAAGAAAAGGTTCCCAAACAGTTTTTCTTTAGCCTTCAGCTTCACAAAGCTGATGCAAATTTTGAGCAAGATGCCCATTCAGCAGCAGTTCTAAATCTCTACACAAAACTGCCCATAAAATGTGTCTTCTTGGTAGATGCTTGTACTACTAAATACTTTTAATCAGTGAACTTATTTTTCACTTGATAGAGAATACTATTTTAATCTGAACCTCATGTGGCACTTATCCTCCTCTAGCTCCACCTAGAAATGCATGAGGTTTGATTTCAAAAGGGAAAGGAGACCTGGCAGATTGCCACCACTTCCTTCTAGTTTACAGCCACCTAAAGAGTATTTAGTCATCTCCTAAAAATCAAAACAGACCCTTTGGTGGCTACTTGGATTCATCAAGAACTAACATTAGAACAACCAGCTATAAATAGACCATCAATTACATTCACAACCATATGATGGACAATAGCAAGCCTAGATGGCTTTAATGGGGTTATTTATTATATTACTCTATGCTCAGCAATGGAAGCAGAATTATTTATGTAGTTGAGCTGTGGAACTTCTGCTTCCAGTCATGCCCTACATGTGTTTCACAGGAACACATTTGTAGCACTTTTTTTGCCGACCTAAGTCTGAATATTTTACAAAGTTTAACTAAAATAAAAATGAACAGCAAGTCACCACTGATGTTACCGATTGAGCAATCATGTCCAGTCCAGTTGGGATCACAGCTGCAGAGTCCAGTATCCGGGAGGAAGGTTCCATGACCAGAGCATTGATCCAGACAAGTGGCTCTTGGGGTCTCACAATTTGTTCCTCCCCAACCAACCGAACAGTGACATTCTCCTCGCACACACACGCCTCGTCCCGAGCAGGTAGGATCCATGCAGTCCACTACGTGTGAGAAGGAAGAGGAAGTAGACAGGGAAAGCAAACAGAAATTTCAGAAAAAAAAGCTATCAGACTGCCATCTACACAAATGTAGTCATATAGCATCTCAGATCTCAAGACTCCAACCAAAAAGCCCCACTGTGCACAGAACAGATTCTCCAGGCAAGTGCCCCTAAAAGACAGTGAGATCTAAAACACATTAAAAACAGAGAAAACTGTAATGATGAAATCCACTCTTTTATCCAGGTCTGCACTAGTAAGTGATCTTCCTGGTAAGCACAGGCTAATATCAATTAAGAATAGAATAATATTCTCTCGTACAGATATTGTGCCTTCATTTATTCTATTAGAGTAACCCAAATTACTATTACTAATGAATTCAAAGCCGAGCTCTGTTTTTCTGAGAGAGAATTTTGCATAAAAATTCAGCAGAAACTGACGTTCTTATTCAGCAAAATACATGTTTAAATTGAAGAATGTTCTTAAATCTCTACAGGTTTCACAGAGACTTACAGGAATTTCGTGTTAAACATATCCTTAGACAGCTTTCTGGAGTAAGCATTAAAACAAAATAATGATTTTTTTTTTTTTTTCCATATTGGTGTTCTTCTGGCTTTATTTTTGCTCAATTAATACTCTTTTTTAAATGTCTGGGGTTTACTTTCACCCCCAAAGAGTCATTTTCCTAACAAGACAGGAGACCATTCAATTATAGCAATACACACCAAAAGACCAAATGTACTCCTGCCTGACTCCTGAGTTACGTGTTTTTCAGGAAACTGTCAGCTTCTCTGCCCACAGGGGAATTTCACCCAGCAATTGGAAATTTTTAATGCACCAGACACCCTTCCAAAAAAAACAACTGGAGGAGGTGATTGTCTATTTATATATAAAAGCTGATAGGACAGCCTAGAGAAATTCTTCCCATCTCTTGAAACGGTCTGTGGCAGTGCCCTGGGGATTGGTGACAAGTGTCAGTCTGGCTAAGCAGCACAGGGAAAGCTGTCCAGCTCCTGGCTCTGATGCAGCAGAGCAGAGCATGGCCACTGTACACACAGCAGATCTGTGGTTCAATTTTTTGCTCCCTGTAAAAGCTAATAAGAATTCCGCTGACCTGTTTAAGACACAGAAACCTTAAAAGGAAACACAACAGCTGCTCTGACAATTCCCTTGATTCTCAAAACCTTCTCAGTCTGACAAGTAATGGCTCAGTTATTACTATCCCAAGGCATGGGAGAGAATTTTCTTTTTTGCTTGATTCCTGGAGCTCTGCTCATAGCTGGAACAATCCTTGAAAATTGTAAGAGGCTGGAAAGGATGAGTCTATAAATCTCCTTCACTGTTAGCGAGCTGGGAGCTATGGTGCCAATTTTAGCATGAGACCCTAGAAGCCTTGGCCCTGTTCTTTCTCAGCTGTAATAAGTATGAAAAGGACTAAGGGATGGACTAGCAGCCTTGTCCATTCTCAGCAGATGGTTTGAACATAGAGAACAAAGATCACAGGCTAACTGACAAGAGGCTACCTCCAGGCAATTAATCATCCCCTCTGAAGGTCAGCTGGGAAAAAGGTGAGTTTTAACAGAGGCCTCCATCACAGGAGGCAGACAATCTGCTATCTCAGCTCTAACACAGATGATTATAGGAGGGGAATGTGCATGTCAGAACCCCCCATTTATCATAATCCCAAGGCCATTTTTCATGTTGAAATGAGCCCTTTCAGGAAATGTCACACACAATGGCTACTTTAATCTCAGCCTCACTAGCTGTATCTCTTTAGGCTTTCTGCACCATCGTAAGGGTCCTGGGACAGGATTACAGGCCTCTGCTTTCTTCTTAATCAATTGCTTAGTGGATTTGTACTACAATGGCATATTTTTAGGGAGTTCTGCTTGACAAATTTAGCTGCTTAGCTCTGGGAGAAGCAGAGATGGGCATCTGGGCAGGGGGGTAGAGCTGACAAAATCTAGAATACTTGGAAAAAGGAAAAAAAAAAAGCTTATGTCTGTGTTGCTGGTTAGAAAATGTCCCAAATGGTCAAATTCCTGGTTGGAAAATGCCATCTTTATAGTTCAGCCTTGTGCAGAATCTTTGCTGGGGAGATAAATCATGCAGCAAGCAAGGTTAGTGCCTCTTCTACACTGTTCCCCAGTATGCTTCATGCTTCATTGGTCACACAAGTTATTAGGCTTATTCAGTGTCCAAAGAGTAACTTCTCATTTTTCACTGCTTAAATTTGCTCCCCTCCCTCTAATGTCTCGCTGACTTAGCCCATGCCTTATAAAATACGGGCCAATAAACTAAGGAAGGAGAAAAGAAAACCTCATGTAAGATTGTTGGCTGATGTTTTATAAACATTGCTGAACTTCTATGGGGGAAAAAGAAAAGACAGAAGAAACCCTGGAATGAAAATCCATTATAAACATGGACCAAGCAGAGAAGCTACGAGAACTGAGAAATAATAAAAAGTAATCAATACCAGATGGTCCTTCTTAGAAGAGAAATTAAAGAGTAAAAGCAATTTGAAAAATAGTATAAATCAACTTTTTTACTAGATCTAAATATATATATATGTCCTCAAGATTTCCCACATGGCATATTTCTGAGTTACTTCCCCCCCTCACAATACAATACAAATTATGCCTTGAATATCAAAAACATGCATCCTTGGAAAAATACTAAACAGCCCATAAGAAAAAACATGTTCTCTTTGTTCTTCCTCCCTTTTCAAGTTTTGACCTAGTGGGACTGACACTGTCCTCTGCTACAGTGATAACATAAAATAACTGAGTAGTGTCTGGGTTTTCTGCTTTAAACGTGACCAGGCAAAAAAAGGTTCGTGTTAGAAAAAGGACAAATCTCCCTCTGATTTACACACATTAAACACTTCTGTCTGGAGGCAAAATCAGGATCTTTCCATTTCTGTTTATCCAATAAAGATAAGATCTAATAAATAGAAAGTCTACAGAGATGCTTTAAAGCTACTTCAGTAGTCACTGTCTTTGGGTTTTGCATGCCCCACAGCTTCACTGAATTGTGCTTTAAGCCAAAATGAAGTTTTCTCAAGAGATGGCTTATTGTTGTAAGAGCTGATACTGTCTCTGTCTAACATTTACTGACACTGAAGCCATGTTACATCAGAGATGTCCCACTCCAATAAGTTTAACACTTCAAAAGAATTGCTACATTAGATGCCATCTGAATGTCTGAATCCAATTCAGCCTATTTTCATTGTCCATAAAATAAAGCCATTTCAGATAAATCTTTATCCTGCATAATGAAAACAACCATAAATTAATTCAAGCCATTGTAATTCTTAAACAAGTGTCAAATGTAGTCTTAAATCTATCAAGTGGTGAAGAGGCTTTACATACGTACTTGTAGAAGCATAATTTAAGCATACTTATTTATCAGGTCACCTGCACGGAATTTTGAGAATAGTTTTCAAAAGTGTTGAACATTATTCTTTAAATGAGGTACTTTTGGATGTATTTTTATAACTCTCTGAATGATTTATACACTTACAAAACCGTCCACTTTTTCATTTAGCTATAAGAAGCAGTCACAGGCTCAGGAAGACAAAGGTTTATGTTGGCAGGTGAGTTCCTACACAAAAAAATTAAAGATAAGTACTAAAAGGTACCATATTTCTGAGCCATAAATCTAAATGTAAATGAAAAACGTTTGGGGGCTAATGTGAGAAAAAAAGGTATGGAAGAGCCATTAAAATAATATCTGATTCTGACGCAGAATTGAATTCAAGTCCTGAGCATTTCTAAGCTTTTAAAGCTGACAAGGACCTGGGACTTTCTCTCACATTGCCACCATTTTGTGTATGTAAGCAACTGAAATTGCTTGGCATAGCACAGCAGACAAGAAAGCACTGTAAGTAATTATACGTTTAGATGTGTAAATGGAAACGATGCTTTAATAAGAACATCTGAACATATGATTAGATGTTCTGGTCTTTCAACTAGATTTGTCTATCTGAAGCATTTGATGGCTTTTCATCCAATTATTGAACAAATATGATAGCTAACAACAAGTTATGACAACATATCATTTTTATGTTGCATCCATCTATTGTGTTTCTAAGGTGCCTATTACTGTTCTGTTTAAGTGCCAGTCCAATTCTGAATTGCCTCCATCCATGCAATTACAGAGCGACAATCAAAGCAAAAGGCTAATTGAATGTATCTTGCAAATACCTTCTTCACAGCTCTCGCCTTTATATCCTGGGTTGCAGATACAGGTCCCCATGATGCACGTGCCATGGTTATTGCAGGAGACATCAATGCACTGGTTTGTTGGGACATCACATTCTGCTCCCTTCCAGCCGCTATGGCACAAGCACCTTCCCTTCATGTACTGCCCATTTCCACTGCACAGCACTGGGCAGGAGGCTGGGGACAGAAAAAAATCACATCACAACAAAACTGTACATGGTTCTCACTTCAAAAAAGAGTACAAGAGTCCAGCATGTGATTTACATTGTTCACACACAGTCTTCACTGGGGTATAGTCTTCTCTTCTTTCCCAAAAACACTTTTTCTAAATAGATGACACCCAGCTGTTAAATGTATTCTCCTATAAGTCTTTACTTCAAACAAACAGTGCTCTTGAGTTAGAATATCTCCTTGCATTGTGTCTCTGATACTTTTTTTCACTAACTAAACTCAGAATTTTCTCATATTCTGATTTTTCAATGTACTGGTATCTTCTTTCAGCAGAATCACTGACCTTATATTGCTTATTGCTATATCCAACCTCCTGCCAGACTTCATACTTTCCTTGACACTGACTTTCCTGTAGACCTTAGCAGCATACGAATCACTCCCATTTTTTTCTGGGTTAATTCTCAGCTTTATGGGTTTCACTTGCTTTGCTCAGAGCCCATAATGCCACATTGAGACTATTTCCCTGATTTAGCTCATCTCATACCATCAACTACCAACTTTCTTCCCTGGAAGGCTTGTCAAGCACTGGAACAGGCTGCCCAGGGAAGTGACTCAGTCACCATCCCTTGTGGGATTTAAAAGATGTGCAGATGTGGCATCTGGGGACATGGTTTAGTGGTGGGCTTGGCAGTGCTGGGTTAACAGCTGAACTTGACAATAGAGTTTTAGAGGTCTTGTCCAACCTTCACAATTCTATTATTCTAACTGAATCTCCAGTCCCCTTTTTTTTGTTAGCACCCCAGCTGAACTCCATTCATCAGCAGCTGCAATGTAAAATCAGCCACTACTCTTTCAAAGTTCCCTGTAATAAAAGATCTACAAATATATCCTCTGAACTCTGTATCAATTCATACAGGATTTTTAATTGTCCTTTTTTCCAGCCAAGTCAGCTGACTCTTAAGGCCAACCAGATACAGGATTTCTTCCCTGTGATAAAGGGAAGATGACAAGCTCAAGCTGCGGCATGATGGATCCCAGGATCAAGTGTTTTCAGAGCTAAACTTGGAAAATGCCAGGCAGAGTGGGATGGGATGAACTGAGGGATACAGAGCAGGCTCCCCAAGGAAGGAGAGGGCATCAAAGACTAGACCCCAGCCTCCGTGAACACAGCGTTGGTAATCACTGCTCTCCAAGCTTTCTTCAGCTCCTCTTAGATGATGCCTTCTCCCTTTTTCATTCTCCACACCTGCTATTTTATGCTACTTTTGCTCTCTGCTCTGACTTTTCCAAGGAAAATTATGATTTCCAAGGAAAATGAATAAATAGTCTTTCCCTGTTCACTATCCCTTGAAACTTTTTCCTCTTCTAGTTCTCTTTGCTGAAACTGAGCTGCAAGGTCATATATTGAACACTGACTTCTCTTGTTCACTGTTGAACACCAGCCTTAGGTGGCTGCAGCTGGGCTTCTCATCTGCCCCTCAGAAAGACGATTTATGAACAATTTTATGCAGGATAAATGGGAAATGAATATTCCAGACTGCTACTTAATTCAACTGCATTAGATATGTGATGAATACAATATTCCACTTTTGCTTTGTTCCTCATTCTGATTATGTATGGGAACAGGTACTAACATGATTAAGGGAAACTTTCCTCTCCTTCTCTTCCCATCTTCTATATGGTAATCTCCCAATGCACATCCCGAGTTGTTTCCATGTGTCTTATACTCAAGTCAGTCTGAGTGTTACAGAACTACAGCAGCCTCAATAAAATACAAAGCATTGCCAGCTCTGTCTGTTAAGCCAGTTTGATATGCAGTGAACTATATTTGCCTGACCAAGATAAAAGAGGTTTAGAAAAGAAAGGAATTTGGCAACTGTTATTACTAAGGAGTAATATTACTAAAGAGTAATAACAGTTCACTGTTCATGTTAAAGGAAGCATATTGCAGTGGTGCATTGCAAATGCATCATTTGCAAGGAGGTTATCTACCTATTCAATATGAGACAAATTGTTTAAGATACATTGTGTTGTGTACATGGTTCACAGCAAACTCGTTCTGTAATTTCACTTTTCAGCTAAGATGATGAAATTTTCTGCCTCCCTGTCTCAAATTTTAGTGTTCAGTAATGAACCTTGTTCTTTCAAGGCACTGGTAGGGGATAGTCTGCAGCTCTTTTCTGAAAGAAGAAAGCATAATTGCCTTTAACCAGTGAGAGGTTGCTGAGAAAGACTTACATATTCTCTGACAAGACAGCTGATCACAGTACCAGATCAGATAAATTACTGGCCGTCTGCAATGAGACTGGCACTCTACAGAGCCTTCTGTGGATAACACCTTCAGTATAACCTGGAAAGTGCTGCTGCAAATATTGCAGATGTCAAGAACAAGACCTCCTCTGTAGCATACAATAAAGAATAAAGACAAAAGAGGTTTCTGAATTTTTTCCACTGCTACTTGTGCAACTCTTTTCCATACATAAAAATGTACAATCATTATTTGATCATTCAGATTCCAACAAACAATGTCTAAGATGACAAAATTATAGTAATTCCTAGTGTGGTAATGATAGCAACAACCCATAAGCACACTCTGTTTCTTGTAAAGTGCAGCGTCAAAGAGTAAGATCGTCTGTTTGTTTATACAGAACTTGAAAATACCGTCTCCCATGTCCAATACCTTCAAAAGGCCCATAAAATACATCTCTAGTGACTTGCTCTCATTTACTTTGCTTAAAATAAGTGGCAAATAATACATTAATAATTAACCATTACTAAAAATAGAAAGGCTTCCTGCTCCAGAGTTTTCCATTCACTTGGATGGTAAATTACAAGGCTGAACTGAAACAAAGGAATGGCCAGGAAATCCATGACCTAGAATTCTTCACGTGGGCAGGGACCTGCTTATTTAAGGATTACTGCTCCACACAGGGTCTGATAAATGGCCACAGATGGATACTGTAGCAGCCTTACACAAGCTGCCCTTTGAGAGATTTGTAGGTCAAAAGCAGCATCTTAGATGCCCCTGTAAACCAACAGGAAGCCAATGCTGGGGCTCTTGGATTTCACACTCATGGCAACATGATCCATTTAGTAAGTCCACTGTGTGGAGATGCATACACAAATACTAATTTGACACTCCAGGTACTAATCTATCTTCCTAAAGGCAAAAACGAATCTGTGATCTGAACCCAGATGATTCAAAATAAAAAGACGGAGTTGAATAAAAGGTGTTGATATCAGCCAGAGTAAGTGCCCTACTGAAATGGGGGATACTCACAAGCCTACACTGAGAAAGCTCAGGATATAACCCACCAGGGGAGGTAAGCTCCTCTGAAAATGGATTCAGAACAAACATTCAAGTATTTTGACTCACAGTAAAGGAGCTTCTCCTCCACAGACTCTACAGGGAGCCTTGGGGGGAACAACCCCCGAACTTCTGCCCCTACCTAAAGTTAGGAGGTATGAGTTGGAATATGCTGTGGGACATGGAAAAAAGCCTCCTTTTGTCTCCAGCTCTAAGGATTTGAAAAGGAGCTTGGAAATGCAAACCAAGTGTAAGGAAATGCAAACCAAGTGTAACCTGAGTCAGCAAGAAGTTTGACAGAAGAGCTCTCAGGGATGCAGATTGCCACATCCATCTTACAGGGCTGTGAACTCTGAAACACCCACACTGCTCCAGCAGGGAGCTCCCGCCTGCCCGGAGGTGCTCGGCTCCTTATCTCTGTCTCCAGGCTGGGCTGCAGGGGTGCGACCCCAGCGTGGCTGGAGAGGGAGAGAAGTGGGGTTGGACAGAGTTCAGATTACTCTCCTGGGAAGAAGCCAGCCTGCTTCCCGACGCTGCAGTGATCTGGGGTGACCTGCTGTCTTAGCTCCTTGTGTGGGCACTAACTTTTTACACTACCTCCCTGCCCAGATTTACAAATCTGTACTCAGTCTGTTGGACTGTTTGAGCCAAAAAAGGCCTTGAAAAGGTGCACAGTATTCTGGCATTATCCACAAGCAAGGTTTTGATTTCTTCATCTGAAATGTGTTCTCACTAAATGTACTTCAGTTTGGCTTTTTAATGCTTAAATAACCTAAAAAAAAAATCCTTCCAAAGCCATTTACTAAAAATACTTACCACTTGAACAGACATGTGTTACATTGTTTACTAGAGTCTCCTTTTACTCCTCCCAGTGTTTTCACTTTTGACCAGAGTATCCAGTTCTTCCTACCCTACTCCACTCCCAGCCTTACTCTAACCCTGCCCCATCCACTGCAGCATCCTCAAGCCGGGTGAGGAGCACGTTGCAAAAGACACAGGCATGAATATAATTTCCAGAAGAAAAATATTAATGGAAGGAGAAAGGGGAACAGTTTATCAAGTATAAATTCTTACCTCTGCCACAGTCAGGGCCCAGAAAGCCAAGGAAGCAATGGCAAGTCCCAGACACGCAGTCTCCATTCCCATAGCAATTACTGGGACAGTTATCCACTGATTCTGGAAAATAAAAGAGAATTCAGACACTTCTTTAGGCAAGAAAACATCTCTGAGTTTGGGAGGGCTCTGGATGGCAGAACAGCTGAAACTTCAAAGCAATTGCTGCACTTGGAGCCGAAAGCATTAGTCTGAGCTGCACTAAACAATCCTCATCCATTTACAGCCATGGATGCTTCAACTGCAAATTCTATGATTAAATATGAGCTGCTCACAGTCTCTACGAGGCTTTGTTCTCAATCAGCACTTGAAAACCAAATGCCTTCCTGCATATTTTTACAACCGTTTTTCCTCTCTGAATTTATTGGAGAGGAGCAATACACACCGTTCTCATGGCAGAATATGTACCTTTGGTCCAGTTTTGTTGTCCTGGGAAAAGGACTTTGGGGCCAAACAGAGCCGAGCTATGATAGAAATGTTCTCCTATGAATTTACTGAACACAGGCCCTTGATTCATCCTGTCTCCCTGTTCAAGGAATATTTCTAACCAAATTCCTTCTCTTTGTTCTTCAATATTATATAGAATATAATAAATATTATACATTATATAATATACAATTTATATTATATATTTAACAGCTCAAAGTTCTGGGGATAATATTCTATCTTGGTGGAACAGGAATGGGACGATTCCACACTTTCTTCTGTTTCCAGTTATCATCTTAAATCCTCTGACTTTGGAAAAACACTGGCTATTCATTTTTCAAGGAAAGTTAACAGGTAAGCAGAATGCCACCTAGCACTTTTATTTTGAGGACAGTTCAGAATATTGGGGCTAAAACATATCTTTCATTAATGAACAACATAGGTTGGTAAACATCAGAAAGAGAATGAAAATAATCTTATTTTATTGACTAAACTGTGAGTGAACACTGAGTAAATGTGAGTGGGGCTTTGAAAGATGTTGCAGTACTACGGTTTATTCTACACTGCTATTTCACATTTCCTCCAAGGGAGATGCATATCAGATGAAAACTGGATTCAGCTATACAGAAGGGGCACCAGTAGTACATCTACTACAGATTAGGGTGGAAATCTCTGCCCTGTGAATAATGACTGCACTTCCACAAGGCCTCTTGGTAGCAAAGATATTTGTAAACTCTCAATCAGTGCAAATGAAAAGAACCAGCTGTAGCAGCGATGTGCAAATTAGTTTCTAATCACAAATGGAAGGAAGCTTGTTTCTGGATGGGTGTCCTCCAAAGAGCAGAGGTTTCTGAAGGACATTTTACAGGACATGGTGTAATTTAATCATTCATAAAGGGCAACAGCAATTTTAAATAAGAAAACCAGTTAAAAGCATTTATGTTTTAAGTCCTGGCATCAGACACCTCATAATCAGACAGCTCCATGCAGCAAGCAATGTACAAGGCAGTGTTGTCAGTCTTCTAACACTTAAGCTCTATAGTTAAGCAGATATTCCCTTGATGGTGCATAGAAATACAGCCACAGCATGTGGTCAACACTTCAGTCTTGAGCTGGCCTCTTTATTCCAATCAAAAAGCAACCATTCATCCTAGAATAAAGAATCAATGACTCAGGCCTTGTGCACTTACACTAATATTCAGAAAGAGTATCTCTCACTGCATAGCAAGTATAAACATAAACCTAACCTGTAAATGAAAAGTTAATATCAGCCCATGTGTATACAATCTTCAGAACTTTATGATGGTTTAATGCCACTGCTGAAAACAAATTTACTTTATGCCTTTTTCTTCTCTCTCTATGTTTTTTTTTTTACACTGTTTATATTTTCTTGACTTCAGTAAATATATGCAGAAATTTAGGAAAAAGAAGTTACTTGTGTACATACACATACTTACACATATGAAGAACAGAATATATCGTGAAACAAAATAATGAGACAGGCAAGGAGATTTAAATGCTCCTTTGGCTAAAATGGTCAGTCCTTTTCCTCTAATCCTCTCATCCTAGGAACAACTCTAAGCTCCCTCTTCTTGTGCTGGTTCTGGCACTTGTCAGACCCTTCAATGAATTGGTTAAGCTCAAAAGGTGGCAAAAAACCCAAATGCAGCAGAGAATAAAACTTAGAGGGTTTTTTTTTTTTATTGCCTGAAAACTGAGAGGAGGAGAAGGGCCAGGTTACTCAGCATCGGTGCAGTAAGTAGCTGTCTCACAGTACGTCATCATCACACTGCCATGCTGGGCCAGGATCTGTGAGCTGTAGCAACACTGCATAGATGTAACACACACACGACCTTTGAAGTCAATGGGAATACCTATGTCAGGCCTTGATGCAGGACAGACTCCCAGTGTTGTGACAACTTCAGTATATTAAAACCTAAAAACTAAAAGAAGCTTTTTTCCAAGCTTTTGCTTTAAAGGACTAAATTGAGTCCTTGAAGAGAAGTAAAATATCCATATTGCTTTCTTGGTGTATTTATGTAATGTAATAAATAATATTTATGCAAAACAATAAAAAGCCACAGAAACATCTAAAAAACATCTACAAAGCAGCATAACATCAGACACAGCAGCTGTTCCAAAGTGTGACTGCACCACATCAACTAAATGGTAATCTTTGCCCTGCAAACAGTATTTTACATTTATAGTGGGGTTCAGCTGGTGTGTCTGTGATACCTAGGACAAGATGAGCAAGACTCTGTATACCAATTAGATATCCACTATAGGTTAAACTGTGTTACCCTGTCCACTATACTGGCTATGTATAAAGAGATTTAGAAGTTCAGTGTGACCACAGAAATAGAGCATATCTGTGCTTAGGTAACAAATCTCTCTCGAATCTCAGAGTGAATCCATTTAATAATCTTTACTCTGGTGGTGCATCCTTTCCTCCTCTAACTAGTTCAGCAAAGACACATATAACTGATCAGATCCCATCACCAGTGACTGACACTAACACAGGTCAAAAAAATATGCATGTCTATTTTGTGGTTAATCTGCAGATCTGCCATTTTGAAAAGCACACATATCACTTCATATATCACTACCTCTTCAGCCTTTGATTTCCCAGACTCTTCAATGCAAGCGGGGCAAAACTGCTTCATACCATATAGTGGCAAACTCAAAAGGAATTAAAAAACAGGTGGATGAAACCCGTTGTACCTTCCTCACCGAAGCACCTCAGTAGCTCTTAATTGTGGCCTGAATACTCTATACTATTAATAATAGAGTAGGCCCTTAAAAATCCTTTCATCCTATTACATTGATTTCTCTAATGCATCTTGTTTTTCTAACATAGCCAAAAATAACATTTCTAACATATTCTCATTTTACACTACCTCTCTTTGCCCTGGAAAAACCTGCCTGATAAAGACGAGATGAAGTGGAAAGAAATTTTTCCCTCTGTGACTTGTGCCACTTGCTGTTTTTCAGCAGTTAAGGATACAAACTTGTCGGGTGTGTCTCACGGCAATTAAGGTCTTCACACACTCCCAAAAGTTCTTCATTACTGGGAATCTATTCTGAAAAGCAATGAAGACTCATGCAGTGCATCTTTGCCTGTAAGCTGCTCCCAAACAGCTCCAAAGTATTTCCATAAAGAAAGTGCCAAATGAACCCACTGTTTTTCTCAGGAACTTCAGAACAAATGAGCACAAATAAGACTGAGACTGAGGAATGTGAGCAGCAAGTCTGTGAGTTGTGTGTGCAACACTGAGCATGCTCCTATTTATTTTCTTAGGCACAATCACAAGCTGGAATTTCTTTTTACTTTGAATATTGCAGGAATTAGCAACTCACGCTCGCTTAAGACTTCTCATAAAAACCTCTGTTTTCAACCCAGGACTGAATTTCGTTTCAGTGGTTACTGACTGTGCCAGTGGGGCACCTGAGTCAATTTTCTGGACCTTCTGGCATGTATACGCGTACACATGTCTACACGTCCACACACATTGCTCCAATATCTACATTTCAAACTAAACAGGAGGCGGTAGGTGACTTGGCAGCAGAAATTAGGGAGTCATGATGGGAAAACCCTAGAAAGAGTGAATAATCAAATGGATACATTTTCAGAAGCTAGGACGTAGCCAAATTATTATCAAGTGAGGCTTAGATGATAGAAGAAACTAAACTTCAACATTTAGGGAGCCCCTAAGTTAGTGGCACAAAGCAACAGTCTGTCTTTTGATTATGTTCACAGGCAACATTGCTACAGAGGTGACATACTATCAATCAATAAATAAAAACAGGTCACTGCAGCTGTGGCTGGGTTCTAGCCTCCTTTATACAGCTTATTCTGTAAGCTGTTCACATGATTGTAAGGATATTTTCCAATATGTACAAAATTCCATATGGTGTTTTATGAATAGTGCCATGGGAACTGCTTTAGAGACTCATGACAGTGTTTTGTTTTGTTTTATTTAATTGTTGAAGTTCACTGTGAGATCATGGACAATTCTGTTTTTAGAAAGCTATATATGTTCTCTATATATGGTCTCTGTTTTCAATCTGATTCCCACAGTTTTCTCTTGGTTTCCAAATCTCTAAAGAGATCTAATGGACACCAGCCGGTAAGGGCAGAGATAAATAAGTGGAGGGTCAGCCAGTGGATGATGCATGATGCCTTCATATACTTTTGTTATTGTGTCCAAAAAGAACATTGAAAACACAGTTTCCATGACACCTTTCAACCACCAATGGCTGTAGAGCCAAAACTCCTGAAAGCCAACAACTCACACTGAGGACAGACCTGCAAAACTTGAGGCACTGGGGCTTCTAATAGGGAGTGAAGAAACTTGTGTATGGAAGTAAGTTTTCTGCCAGATCACAATCAAATTAGCAACTGTAAAAACAAGTCATTGCAAGGAATCACAGAATTAGAGAATAGTCTGGGTTGGAAGGGACCTTAAAGATCATCTAGTTCTAACCTGGATGCCATGGGCAGGAACACCTTCCACTAGACCATGTTTCTCAAAGACCCATCCAACCTAGCTGTGAACACCTTCAGGGATGGGGCAGCCACAGCTTCTCTGGGCAACCTATTCCAGTGCTTCATAACCATCACAGTGAGGAATTTCTTTCTAATATGTAATCTAAACCTGCCCATTGCCAGTTTAAAGCCATTTCCACTTGTCCTCTGACTCTATGCCCTTGTCAAAAATCCCTCTCCAGCTCTCCTGTAGCCCCTTTGGGTACTAGAAGGAGCTCTAAGATCTCCCTGATGCCTTCTCTTGTCCAGGCTGAACAACCCAAACTATCTCAGACTGTCTCCATAGAAGAGGTGCCCTTGCTATCTGATTAACTTTGTGGTCCGTCTCCATTATATCCTCAAAAAATTTTGTAAACATCCAGATCTCCTCTGAGAGAAGGTTTAAATGACATAATGAGACGCTTGGTCTTCAGATCCACACTGTCTCATTTGGAGAATGATACAGAAATACTCTTGTCTGAAGGGGCAGCTACTCCCTATCCTAGGCCAGCCTACCTCACCCAGGAAAAGGAAGATTTACAAAACTGCTTCGGGATTCATAAAAATGAGAGACGGAAAAAACATTCATTAAGTGTGAAAGCCTAGAGCAAAACTCTTCTTCTGAAGTACACAAAAAGTCTTTTCTGCTCATGAGCCTTAATTATTAAGGCAGAGAAAGAAACATCTCATGGGTTGGAGAAAACAAACTTTATTTCGTGCACAACATTGACTTACAGCTGCTGAGGATATTTTAGGACTTTTGCCATTTATCTTAGGGGACATTTTTCAGTAAAAGTACTCTCACAGGTGGTAGATTTTGAGGGAAACTTGTCTGAAACTTTTATTTCATTGCTAGTTTGCCCACTGTGGTCACCCCTTACACCAAGAGAAGCCAGAAACTGGCATGATTCTGCCAATAGCCACAATAAGACTTTACACTACACTGTCTTTCATTTAAGGATATCATTGAGCTTAATACAAAATTGTTACCATTCCCATTTTTCTTTAGGCTGCAAATCTGAGGCATGGACAAATACACTGTTTGCTTCATATTATAAACTGACTCATGCGACAGCAACAAAGCTCCCAGGCTAATGGTCTGCTCAGGGGACCACTTTGCTGCTGACAAAAAGCCCCGTGAAAGCCAATTCTACTGTGGTGAACTCTATAAAGATCTGTCAGCCTGGCTTACAATTACCGACATGAATTACCTTTATCCAGATGCAACACAATAAACATATTAAGGAGGTAGACAAATTGCTAGACTCTTGATGGACTTCTTTTTTATATACTCACCATGTTTGCTGGTCAGCGGTATAGCTACTTTAACAGCATTTCTGCCTTGTTTATTTACTATGCAACATTCAACTTAATAGCTTGTTTCTCTATCTTCGGGCCAGAGGCCAAGGCAGATGTTTGCCTGACACCAAATCCTATTAGAGGCTGCAGTAACACAATTGTGTGTTAAAGATAAATATTTTATAGGCTACACTTGCCACCAAGCGTCATCACTCCCTAGGCATTTAGAGGCAACTATCTATTGGCAAAGAAAAAAATAGTTATCTAGTTGGCAACTGAAGGCAGTGGCTTTCTGGGAGTTAATAAGCACCAGGACTGCTTTCTAAGAACTGATTAAATGCCATTCAGTGTGGTGTGGCTGTATGAATTCAAATGAAACTGTTTCATTTGATAACCTCAAAGAGTTGTTCTCGAACTGACAGTGTTTGATGTCAGAAACATGCAGGAATAGCACCACAGTAAGACAATTAGACCTTAGTGAACCAATGCTAATCTCAGTTTCTGGAATGAAGGTTCAAAGAAAGTAAAAATTTTGTACCAATGAGAATATTCCATATTAGAAACGAGACGCAAAGAAAAGAGGAGTGTTTTTTAAGTGTCCTGTCTGGCCCTTTCAACTAGTAGTCTACTCCATCTCTACACAAGAAACAGCCTCAAAATATTTTGCTCAGTGCTGGTGGAAAGATTTATGGAGCTGCTCAGCCTAAAATAAATTGCCACATCTACTAATCTGTGAGCCCAGAGAGATATTGCATACATACTGACTGGTGTGACAAAAGGTTTTACTCTTTCCTTATAAACATTGACTCTCTCTATACAAAGATGCATTAAATTAAATATTGTAAATAAATTAAAAAAGGAGGTAAAACAAATAATTAGAGGAGAATTTCCTACTGTATCAAATAAATGCATGTATTTATTGTAACAAAGAAATAAATTCTTCCTAACTGTCCAGTGACCTATTTTCTGCCTAGTCATGTTCCCCTGACTAAAGAAAATGCTTTGCTGGGAGGAAGGGAGGGAGGGGGAGAGGGAGGGCACATGGAACAGGGCAGCAAGTAGGTAGATTCTATGGCTCATATCTAACCTTGAAATCCTCTGTGTCAGCCACATCAATGCAAAAGGGCCATGAGGGGTGCAGAGCATGCCTCTCACTGTACAATGCATTACATTGCATGGGAGAGTGAAGGGACACCGCATTATTTCACCTTATTCTCTGCTGCTGCACCAGAACAACCTTAGCAAACCACACATTCTTTTTCCGAGATCTGCTTGTCCAGGATAAAGCTGCCACCAACAAGCTCATTGCAACAACATCTCTCTTTCACAAAAATGCTCCCTGTCACTGTCCTGACTATGTAAGCAATAATTTTAATAGGAAGTCAGGCAGTATAACATGAAAGGCAAAGAAGATTCTGAAGCACTGTGAACACATTTAATTTACTTCCCAGTTGCAGAGCTTGCAGTCTTGTTTATTTTTCAAATAAATGATGCTACTCAATTGAATTTCACTGTAGGAGAGGTTGGATTCTAAGCCTAGAGAACTGTCACCTGCCCTTGTAATTGTGATAACAATGCCAAGGCAGATGTAGAGGTGAGAGTGGGATAAAACAGGTTTCAGATGTCTTGAAACATCAGATTTGAGATTATGAGCCAAAAAAAAAAAAGGGGGGGGGGGGGGGGGGGAAAAGGCCC
>VWZG01007266.1:449183-488075 GCA_013396735.1 Grallaria varia
AAAGGGGGGGGGGGGAGGGGAGAAAATGCCCTGGGAACAAAGGAAATGTGGAAATGCTGGGTCTGGTATTCTCTTGCTCCTCCTCTTCCTTCCCCAGATGAAGCTTTAAAGGACTGATTCCTTCTTAAAGTACATCATCACCTGCTGAGATTTCAATTTTTCTGCTTCATTTGTGTTTTATAGGGCTTTTATACTTCTAGCTCAAGTAATCCACACCTGGCAGCCTGGGATGTGAAAGTCTTGACAGAATCATGGAAACTCAGTCATTATTTTTGAGTGCTCTTTCACAGTTTCCTCTTCTGTAGGGCACCTAGTGTGATGCTGATACTGTTAATGCCACTTGATGCTGTCCCTGATTTTGTTTTTTTTCCCTTTTCCTAAGGCTAGGAGGTCTGTTTTAATAAAGACCCATGCATATAACCCTGTTTTGCTCTCATATCCCAGTGGAACTCTAATTTTCACATGCAGATATCAGGACGCTAAATTAGGAAAAGGGCAAGAGGCAGGCAGTCCTTTAAACAACTCCTTACATCATTCCTGAATCTGGAAAGTCAGAGAGAAGGACAATAATCACAGTATCCAACTACATGCTATTTCCCCTCCTCTTTTTTAAGAACTTCTAAGAAAAAGCAATTTGCAACTGCAGCTACACCCACCATTTCCATCAGTGTACTGACAACAAATATCTGCCCCAGCCAGCAGTGATTCTAGAGGCTGGACCATTTTACAAGGTGATGGTGAAACACAGAAGGTGTGGGGCTCAGGGGCAGTTGGGTTGCTTACTGATATCAAGAGCTGCTGATTTTGCCGAATTTGACAGTACATCATGTGAGCACATTTCCCCTTGAGTTGTTTGTACTTCAGCTTTTAGGCATGGTTTGAAATGTCTGTTCAGGTATTCAAATGGCTCTCACCACAATCACATCACTCTTTCTCACACTATTTCAAGCACATTTGACTCCAGGCCCAGCTGGAAATACTACAAAATCAGCTTTTTTGTGTCCTATTTTTGAACTTCTGTTCTACAGGAAGAGGGACCAAGTGGGAATAGTTTGGGGCGTAAATAAAGAAGAGACAAAGCCGACCATTTCAGAGGCCTTTGCCACATTTGGTCTGAATTTAGGTTGCCCTTTGAGAGAGAGCTTTATCTTTACTTCACTGATTCATTAATTTCCCTCATTGCTTCCTTATTAAGAAGAAATCTTTCCAGTGCAGAATTCCTTATCATCTGAACTTCTCATCTGGCTGAAAGCATAAGGTGTAATGGGATTTCGAAAGCACCTCAGCACTGGTCTACGTATACAACCATTTAACTTAATGGTAAAAATCTCCTTTGACTTCACCAACTTCTAGAAAACCCTGCTAATGTATTTCTGCTGTCCACTGGGTTATATAGGGAATACTATTTTCTTCCCTTACTATGTGAGCAATGCCAAAACCAGGAAAGCGTCTTGAAATGCAGTTCTTAAGGAATTGTACATTGACTATCTGAAAAAAACCCTCTGTTCTAAATCACTTGAAACATGATCACAGGTTAGAAGTTAGTCGGGAAAAAAAACCAGTAATGATTTTAGACAAAGGGTGGTTGTTGGACTGAAGCTGCCTCCTTTTTAGTTCTGCAGTGCAGATTCTAAGCCCTATAAGACTTCACAGAATCACAAACTGAGAGAATCACAGAATATGCCAAGCTGGAAGGGATCCAAAATGATCATGGAGTCCAACTCCTGGCCCAGCATAGAACAACCCCAAGAGTCACGCCGTGTGCCCAAGATTATTGTCCAAATGCTGCTGGAACTCTCTCAGGCTTGGTGCTGTAATCACTTCCCTGAGGAGCCTGTTCCTGTGCCCAGCCACCCTGCAGGTGAAGAACCTCTTTCTAATATCCAATCTAAACCTCCCCTGACACAACTTCGGGCCATTCCCCCATGTCCTGCCACCAGTCAGCACAGAGAAGAGATCAGTGCCTGCCTCTCCTCTTCCCCTCACAGAGAAGTCGTAACTGCAATGAGTTCTCCCCTCAGTCTCCTCTTCCCCAGGCTGAACAGACCAAGTGCCCGCAGCCGCTCCTCATACGGCTTCCCCTCAAGGCCCTTCACCACCTTTGTTCCCCTCCTCTGGACACTCTCTAACAGCTTAATGTCTTTCTTATATTGCAGGGCCCAAAACTGTATACAATATTCAAGGTGAGCCCGTACCAATTCAACCCATACTTGTAACACACCTATGACAATGCTGTGGAGATTTAGAAAGACACCTTGCAAACAGTTATTTTCTTCCTAGATTTTCTTTGTAGTTGGAATATTTTTAGACCTGAATTTTGGTCCAGTAAATGAAACTCTCATATCCCAAATTTGCCCAAAGGACTGCAAAGAATTTTTTTTTTTGTTCCTTCCCACTCTCATAAATTGTTACAAACTAATACAGGAAACAACAATTATTCAGCCTTCAGGGCTCAACTTCTGGAGCTCACTAGCAAGAGGGAAGTTACTTCACGTTCAGTACCTTACAATTTCTGCTCTCATAGCTCAGGGCAAGGCTAAAGCTGGCCTTGAGTTTCGTTTTAAATGATGCTTTAAGTTGGTGTATTCCAGGGGAAAAAAAGCAAACCATTCTTGCATACATACAGAGGACCTCAAACATGGTCTCATTTGGTCAAACATGCCATGAAACCTTGGCAATGTTATAATTTTGGGTGCATTAAAGATTAAATTTTATTTTACACAAAGTCTTCAGTGAATATATGCAGTCTGATAACTAAGGATGTACTGGCTGGAATGACTGATATCTGAGGTTCAGTTAAGTAAATGATTGGTGCTAAGGACATGCTCTTAAGTATGATGCCTGGTCTGCAGCCACTGCTAGAGAAGAGCCAGAATCTCCTCTAGGTTTTGTCAGACCTGCTCCACTGTGGAGATGCCCTCAGTTCCCTGGGGCACCTGAGGTGCTGATAGATGCCTGTGCTCAGGCAACTGCACTGAACTCTTGGTGATCTTTGATCAGGACCAGAGAAAAAGCAGAACTTATGGCCCTGCCCCTGCCCCTAGCAGACTCGCTGCACAAACTTGGTCAAATCATGTTCCTTCTCAGAGCCTCCGGCAAGCCATCCAGAAATCAGTTTAACATAATTTATGAAACTTTTTCTGAGACTGTTGCAGCACTTAAAAACCAGAAAGCAGTCAGACATCTAATACACAGGCCATTTAAAAAGTCAACATGTGCTAGGAGTTACTGTATAGACTACGTCCTTCTCACCCCACTCAGCCCCTGTGCAAAGTAAGAGATTGGTCCAGTGACCCGTGAGGTGCTGATTTTGTTGGCGTCTTTTGTAGTCTTGCATGCAAGTGTGTACACTTCAATACAGCCTTTGAAAAATTAAGACTTTAAAAATTCTGGTGTTCTAGTACAGAAAGAGTTCTTCTTTTGTTTGCCAAAGTGGACAAGTAACTCCCCCAACCTCATTTCTGCGCTTTAGCAGGGGAACATTCATGGAAAGAAAAGTGTGCACGGAGCTGTTCTAGCAGTTCAGTAATATGACACAGGAATAAAACAAGCTGTGCTTACATTAGCCCGCAGTCTGGGCTGCGTGGAAAGAGCTATATACAAATGTGTAAAAATGAAAACCATATGCACCGTTTTACACGTTTCTCCAGAACCCCTCAGACAGCATTACATGCCATGTTATTAAAGCAGAATTCTGCAGTTCTGAAAAAAAAGTGAGCAGAAAAACACAGGGACAGAAATAACAGAAAATAAGAAAAAGGCTTTAACTTCAGTATTAAATAAACCTTTTCTTGACCCTAAAACCAAAGTAATTACCCCAATCAATAAACCTTTTGTACAAGCTCTGTCAGATCAAGAGAACATGTCTGCCTGCAAACAGCACACGGACATGCAAGTTCAATGCTACCAGTCCATGTAAGTACAAATGTAGGCAATACTTTTCAAAAAGACAAATCTATCTTCATTTTTCTACCACTTTAAAGCATGATCAAAACCAGACAAAATCTGGAACATTAAAGGCATTCAGCTGTCTAACTTCTACTGCGATGAATACTTATTGGCATCCAAGCAAGTCTTTACAAGCCTGGCTTAATCGCTTTTGTACAAGAATATAAATGAAAATATCTGCCCGCTTGCCTCTTTTTTCCACCAAAATAATCACTTGTATTCATAAGACTTATTGAAAGAGGAGTGCACATATAGAAATCAAAATAAAAAACCACGAAGTTCAAATCTAACATTAAATAAATTATTATATCTCTGCTTTAAAACTAAGCTAGTTTTACACATTGTAATTTTCCACTGCTAGCTTTTACTCACAGAGCATCCATGAAGAGATACACTCTATACAGAAAGAGCAGCTGGGAAGGTTTCACAGTCAAGCATCTGACCTTTACAGGCTTCTTATTATTTAATTATCTTTGAGATGTGTCCCTAATTTCCTCTTTATTAGAGATGCCATATATCTTCAATAGGAAAATCCTGAAATAATAATTTTGCCTGCCATTATGGCTTGGGAAGCACGATTATTATGTAAGAATTGTTTCAGACGCTTGCAGAGAGAAAAAAGGTCATCAGAAATAACATCTAGATTTGAAACAACCGGCCTGACTTCATGTTTCTTGGAAGTGCTAGAGATCTAGCAGCAACAGCCAGAAGGTTGCAGTTACATTTAGGGAGTGGTGTGCCATGAGATCACATACAAACATTACTGACTGAGGCTAAAATGGAGCTAAGAACCAGGGGGAATTCTTGATCTGTTAGGAGTTGTCTGAAAAGTCAGACAGGGAGATAAACTCCAACACTGGAACATGTTCACCCCCTTGGCTCATTTCACTGGGAAATGAGACTGTCCATCAGCCTGGGGGGAAAATGCGAAAAGATTATGGGAACACTGATAAAGCTTTTGTTGACTTTCAAGCGCTAAAGTTATAAGGGCTGTATCACTATACATCCAAAACCATCATCATTGCTTTACTGAGAACAGCAAACTAAAAACCACTAGGTATAGGGAGTACAAACTCATGTGAAAAGTTTCACCTCTGCATAACCCTCCTTCCATTTCCATATCCAGGCTCAGTTCATGTTTGCTTTTTATTAAGCCCCATAAGGAGGACAGACTAGATTTGCACATGGGCTGGATGAAAAAGTGAAATCTTACCAGGCACAGTAGTACACCTACTTGGAGAGTGGAATTCTTGCAGCTCACAAAGTTCAGGCAGAGGGAGTTTACTCCATGTTTCTGGCTCTACCTGTCAGACTGGGTTGGATTTGGCTGGGATGGAGAGCACAATCTCTGTCTTCTTGCTATCCTTCTGCATGGACTAATTAATTTCTCACAGTGGACCTTATATTCTGTGGCCAGATGGATGTTTAGTGGAAGACACCTTGCAATGCTGCAGCATAACTTGAGCCTACTCTTTGGATAAGCATTAAGTTTTCAGTCAAGCAGACCTGTCAACCAAATGTCATTCATGAGACCAAATACACAAGGAAAAAAAATCTACCATGGCCTGGCAGGGACTCATAAACGCCATTGTTGCTTTCTAACTGAATTGGGTGACTATATCTTTTCTAAATACTACCTGAGTGAGACCTATGAGCTTTGCCACGTTCAGAGAAACTAGGTAAGAGCTGAAAGCAGGAAACAAAGCATCAAAAAAGGGGTGGCAGCAAGATAACTAATCAAAAAAAGCAGTGACCATCTGACAGAGCATCTGTCAAGCAAAGGCTCGTAGTGGGACACACAGAGCTGAAGGCAAAAAACTATTTGCAGAGCATTCAAAGCTCTGTTGTTATTTTGCAGGAGAGAGATCAAACCCATTAAAATTTAAGTGATTTTCTTTTCTGGCACAGTTCTCATATGCTGCTGTATTTCTTTTTCTGAGCAGAGCAAAAACAGAGTTGTGAGTGAGGGAAGGAATGGGTTACTAATTAATTATCTGTAGTGGGTTACCACAAAGTGGAAGTGCTCCAAAGACCCTTTCTGAAACAGAGGAAGGGCTAAGATGACCATACTCATGCAATAGGGGAGAACTGAGCACTTCCATGGAGCAGATGGAGTCTCATTAACAGTTAAAGCGTTCTGATTCAGCAAAGTACTAGATGAACTTTCAGCCTCTTTAGCCTAAGGAGAAGCTCAGAAAACCACTTTTCCTCATTCAGAGTCCTGAAGATCTCATGGCTCACGGGGGACTTGGAAGTTGAGTAACTGAGGCATTAAGAATCTAAAAGAAAAGTGCAAGCCAGAACAGATCACACCCCGCACAACTCTGCAAAGAATCCTGACTCCTCAATATTTACATGAAACCAAATTAGACTTTTCTAGACATTAGCAAATCAAATGCAAATAATGGGAATGTCTTTGAGACTCTAAGTGGATCACACTTCTGCGTCTTCTCTAGAGTGGAAGTCGCTAGAGTTTAAGCCTACACATATGCAGCAAAAGTATGGGAAACAAATTTGAGCTACTCAGGCTCTTCCTTCTCTCTGTGCTAATAATAAGCTAAACACAAAGGCATTTTCACATAGAGCCAAGGAAGAGTCATCCTTGTCACCTCTCACACAGGGAGGGTTCCCAGTCCCATGCTTGTCTCTCTGCCCTGCAATTTCTCCTCTCTAAACTCGGTCCTACTGTGAAGTGTTCCTCTGCTGGTATCCTTGTTTTGTGTGTGAACTGCTGTCCTAGGGACTGCATGGGGGTGGGTTACATTTTAGGCTACGGCAGGAAGGGCACTTGCCTTTTGATAAATATTGCCAAGTGCGGTATGTGCTGGCAGCCCCATACAAATAACAACAGAGCTCATCTTGCACTTGGATGGAGGAAACCACTTACAGTAGGTTTTTTTATGCATAGTAGAAAGGGCAGGAGGAACAGTCCTTTTCTTAAACTTAAGCATTGTCTCTTGCAGAAGATAAAAGTGAGATAAACCCTTGCATCTTGTCACGGGTGTCCTACATGTGTTTCCTGTTGCTTGTTGGGTGACGTGCTAGTAAATAGTGATGCTCTCCTCTCACAGAAGCTGATTTTGCTTTTCCTTTTGATTTGGCAGTGGCCCTACACAGCCAAGCTTGCCTGAGCTCAGCAGTAACAGCTGCTGGAAGACACTTTCTCTCTGACTCCATAGATGCTGTTTGCAGGCTTTCAGATGTTTCTTGCTTCTATTGAGCAGATTTTTGGCCAAAATCTCTGACTCAGATGTGCTGATTCCAGCTGATTCCTCAGCCTACTATTTTGCTCCACTTAAACAAGATTGCTCTGAATAAATTACCACTATCAGGCAGAGGTGAATCCACAAGGCGCTTCTCAAAGAAATGTTTCTATTAGAAATTTCAGAGAGTGCCACCAATGTCATTTATAAAAAGGTTAATTTATTATTGAGAAACCTTGATTGTCCATTCCTTCATAATTTCTTGCATTGTAATTCAGAAGAATGGGATACAAAAATGCTATTAAAAGCTGAAAACTTTCCCTGAATACTTTTTCCCTCCACTTGAATTGCCTGTATTATGCAAAAGTATAAGCTCTGACAGGCATTACGAGGCTGTATTCTCCCCAGGTTTACACTCAGTGGCAAGTAACAGGCACACATTTTGACACCACCTAACTCTTTAGTGATGACAATTCCACATCCTTTTAGTAAACAGGACAAGTTGCCATCTCCTGCCCTCAAAATCTGTGCTAATGTTCCTGAGTGAATGTAGTTACGGCTATATTGGATTCCAAAGCTGTATGATGGACAGCCTCACAATTTGTGAAATTAACTGTGCACTATCAAACTGGGAATACAGATGCTTTTTTCCCATTTTTTCTCCAGTTTTCACTAGAATAATGGAGGACAAATCATTCCAGAAAAGGACTGCACAGTAATTGCAGTTGACGCTGTCATACAGAGCCTGCAACAATTTTACTGGCTCTGAAAAGTTCAGTCTGTTGCAACACAGCAGACAGACTTAGAAAATCAGCATCCTTTCCATCGAGCACATTTGTTGCTCAGGTAAAAGCTATGGTCATTTATTTAGGCAAGTCCTCACGGAGGGGATGTTTGCCTGAAGGAATGACTGCACAGTTTGGCTTTATAAGCTTATCATTATGATCACCATTATCAATTTTGTACTTTCTGCTATTATCTGTGACTATTAATTAATGCTTCATGCATTTTCCCAGCAGTTCTATCACCCTCACAGCACCTCTGGGGAAATTTCAGTCTCCTCAGTTTTACGTGGTGAGCAGCTGAAGCATGAGCCTAGGCAGGGCCAGAATTAGCACGTCAATCAGAATTCAGGAGTTCCAGGCTGCTGGTCCTCTTCTCAGATCACCAGATCCTTCTTCCTGCATCACAGCTATACTTTTCAAACTCAGTCTTACTTTAAGCCCTATGTCAGTGGAATAATAAAGGGAGATTTTTGTAGGTGTTCTTGCCACGGATATCAAATTAAATGGCAGCTTGCCTCTGACAGTCAACACAACTCCTCTGAAGGTTCCTCACCCCACACAGATAGATCTAAGGTTCCATCACATGTGACTTGATTTATTTGTTTGGTGTTGCAACTTTACACACTGGTTCATAAGCACTGTCAGGTTGCTTTATCCTCTTTACTCTGGCAGCAAAAAAAAAGAAATTATAACATTACAGTGCCACAGCACTTATATACTTAAAATTTAGCAATCATGTCTTGCCAGACTTCATGAATACACTAGAAAGGTTCTGAAGCATTAAAGTATATTTACACAAAACACCTGACAAGATTTTTGCTTGAAAAGAGTCATTGAAAGCTAAACTTAGAAGAAAGGTACCAAACAATTAAGGCTATTATTTTTTTTATCATACTTACACAAATACTGCACTTTGCTGGACAAATTCTAGCCAAGAAGCCACACCTTCCTACCTAAAATTTTTCCTTAAGTGAGTTTCAAAATGCATAGCTTGTACCTACAGTTTTTGGTACACTATAGCTTTTTGTTGATATAGAGCTGTCAGTGAGTAAAGTGATTCCCACCCAATGCCCCCTCTTGTACAGCAGAAGAAAACTTCCTTGTACTGAAACACAGAATGATTCAAGGTCAGCAGGGGATATATAGAATATATCATGGACTCTATATCATGGACTGCTCTGCTCATCGTGTGGTCATGAAGGTACAGCAGAACACAAACAAAAAAACCCAGCACTGCCTTAAAGACAGTCTGACATGCTGCTCACCCACACAATTCGCTTGCTGTTCAAAGGCAAATTAGGAATGTTTTTTCTCCTTTTTTTCGCCTTTTTCCCCCCTATGTTAGTGTGATGAGGCCAAGAGAAAAGTCTGTCTAGAACACGTAAGCATCACGTTGAAAACCAGAACAAGTAGTGACTGTGCTTTAAAACTGTTTTCTACTGTGAGAGCCTTACTGATTTTTTTCCTGCGATGGGAAATTTTGAACTGAAGAAATTCTTAGACAAGGAAAAAAAACTGCCTTCAGAAGAATACCTGATGGTTCTGTGGTTGGTGTAAGTGAAAAATCAGATTGCTAAAGCAAACTAAATCGAACTAAATCCACATTCTATAGAGGAAGATTTCATAAGCTACCATACAACTATTTCTGGTGTTGTTCAACTGTGAACAGGACTGAACATTGCATTTCCAGGTTTTAAATTTAACACAGAGTACTATAGCAGTCTCCACTTCTGCATTAGATAAACTTTAGTGCTAAAATGGAATACTGGATCTTAATGACTTTGCTTTAATAAGACCTAAACTTTTAATTAACCTGCAAAGACAAATTACAGCCCATAGCTCTTAGGTAACTACTGCAGACAGCTGAGACTCAACATCAATGCCTCTTTTGGGAGAGGGATTAATGGTAGCTTTGGAATGAGTCTGCTTCTCTCCAAAAAGAAAAAAAGTCCATCAAACAATCACTGTGGCTAGAAGAAAGCTGACTTCTAGTTTTATGGAATAATCTTTAAATTACAACCAAATGAATTTAGGTATATTAACAGTTTCAACAGGTCAATCAAATTCAAAATTAAGTATTATCAAATCAGAAATAGATTCTAATATTTAAAGGGTGGAAGAAGAATACTCAGTGTGCTGACAGGCACCCACTAGCAGTATCCTTTCCTCCTTGGACGGTAACAAATCCATGCCTGTGCACTGAACTGGCAGGACATTTTACTGCCAGAGAAGTCGAGAGACCTCTTTAGTTAATTTGTTTTTCTTAAGCAAGCTCAGCTTCACTCTGTTAGCAAGGGGAAACAGAGATTCCTGTTCTTGTGGTTGCTACTACCAAGCCTTGCAGAGCTCTTTATTGGAGTTTTAACCCTAGTATTCTGTCTGAACTCCAGCTTGAGTAATTTTGATGGTGCTCAATGGCAGGACTGCCGTCACACAAAACTGTGGCATGGTGCTGCTGTCTGCTCTTCGATCATTCCTATACCTCTGCTTCAGAGAGAGAAAAAATCCAGTGAAACAAACCAAAAATCAAACAAACAAAACCAACAATAACCTAACTAAATAAAAGGAAGATCAAAGTGAGAAAATAAAGCAGGGATTTCCAGCTTGCAATCCATTTTTGGCACTGGGCAGAATCTCATTATGGTTATAGATACTTTACAGGCCTACAAAATACTTACACAACAGTTAGGGCCTAAGAGTATTCAGTTTGTTGCTAAATACGATCCCCTTCAAGCATTCCCTCTGAAACCACACAAAGGCATCATGCAATCTGAGTATGTGTGTTAATAACTCGCCTCAAGGCACATTTAGGAGTTTAGGAATAATAGAGGAAATCCTTACCAATAGCAGTAGTAAGAAAAGAAACCACTTCCGACTCCTTGCCGTCATTGTAGAAGGCTAAATGCCATATTCCTGAATCTAAATACTGGATAAATCCTGTCTCGTGGCTGGACAAGGGCACAAAAGCTCTGTGTTGCCGCTGAGGTCCTTCCAAGCTCCTCGCTTCCTGTGTCAGTAGACGTCTTCCATCAAGGAGCTCGACAAAGTCAAACTGAAACATAAAAAGGAGTGCTGTTTGTGTGAGTATCAGGCTTCTTCAAGCTTAGTCTCTTATTCTGGCTCTATAAAAGCATCATAAACAGAATTTTCTCTGGTAACTCAAGTATGTTCCTGCACTATCTGCAATTAAACATTTTGGAAATAGCTATTATATTAATGTATTTTTTCTGTAATTACAGGAATCAAGAAATCATCTTTATTTCATATGTGACTTAGGGCATATTTGCCCTACTGGGGTGTTCTCATTCTGTAGAAATATAGCCAGGGAAACATGAGACCATACCTAAATTGCTCTGTAAGTATGACACTAAGAAGCTCATTCGTTATCTTCTTTGTGTCTTGGCTAATATGGAAAATAAGATAGAAAAATACATCTAGCCTAATTGGGTTGTTTGCCCGAATTGCTATGGGCCACCAAGGAAAAAATAAGAAGTTTGTTAAAGTAAATTCTGGTAGAGGTTTCGCAGAAGTATTTTGCTTAGCCAACAAGGATTTTATCTTAAAGCCACAGCAAAAGTGGTTAAAAGATCAGGGAAAATGAAGACGGAAAAGAGAGAAACAACACAGAAAAATCCCATTTAGGGAGTGGCTCTTGGAATTTTCCTGAAAAAGACATACTTCTTTTTTGCCAGGGTAACCTCAGGTGAACAAATGCTTTGCTTTTGCTACTACTGTTAAAACTGCCTTTACTTCCTATTTAAACAACTTTCCACTGATTTTCTGCAATAAATGTATTTTGTTATATTTGTTAATGGGATGAGGCAGCTACAAGCCTAGCAGACATCACAAATGTTAAATGAACCTTATCTAATCTGACTTTTATCATGTTTTTAGATGACTAGGACACCTTGCAAGCAGAATCCAACAGTTGAGGCATTATTCAGTTTTTCTACTCCCTGACTTCATTTGGTTTTACCTCCCTCATCCAGCTGGTCAAATAAACTTGTAATTTTTGGCAAGAAGGAAAACAGGCAGAAAGAAACAACGCCACTTATTTCTGAACCAGTAAATGCTGCTGCACTGAGTGGCTGCTGAGTGTTGGCTGAGCGTGGAAACAATATTTAGGCCGCTTATTCTTTTTCACTCTATTGTAGCAAAATCTGGGGGCTTGTTATATTATTAAGTTGTCTCATATGGTCTTCAAAGTCAGTCAAGACAAGGACTTGATGACATGTTCTTTCCTATGCAGGAAAAGTTAAGAGTTAAAAAAAGTTAAAGTTGTTACGTTAAAAAAGGTAAATTACTAAGTTAAATAAAAAGTGTTCATTTCCAACAACATTTTGAGAAATAAGCTATATATGACAAAGCTCGCATATGAAATGACAAAATTTGTCCCGAGACTATTCTAATTACATATATTTAATTATTTATTTACAGGAAATTAGTTCTGAGCTTTGCTTTAATTTTATTTGCTGTATTTCAGTAAATCTATCTCAAATTAGCTGCTGAATTGTCTTTTTGAGAATGTGAAAGCTGGCACACCTGCAAAGGTCATTCCTTTTGGGTGTCCAAGTTAGCTTTGCTAGATACAGACTTTCTCCTTTGAAAAAAAAATATGTAAATATAAATTACAAAAATACACAATATAAAATCTAAAAATACAATATAAGTATAAGTTCTAAATTCTAACCACATGTACTTGAAAATGTACATTTCTATTTTTGGAAAAAGGGCCAACCATGTCCTGGGGGGCAACAGGCACAGCATCACCAGCTGGTCGAGGGAGGGGATTGTCCTGCTCTGCTCTGCACTGGGGCAGCCTCATCTTGAATACTGAGTGCAGTTTTGGGCACCACAGTATAAGAACAATATTACGCTCTTAGAAAGTGTCCAAAGGAGGGCAATGATGTTGGTGAAGTAGGCAGAGAAAGAAACACTTGTAGGATGCAACCTGCCTCATCCTAAAGTGGACATCTAAGAAATGTTCTGTGGATTGTGCTTACAAGCATCCATTTCTTCCTATACACTAGAGGAAGATAAAGCTTAGTGCGATGAAAACAGTTTCAAGGCACTCAGGTATGGTAAGATATTGCTCCAGTTCACTCTTGGTTATGCTTACTTGGGGCTTCCTGCCAAAAGCAAAAGCTTATTTTTATAAATATTTGCAAGATGCTGCTGCAGATGTTAGTAACTCTGCCAAGTTACTAGTTGTAAGTATTAATTGAGCCACAATTGGATTGTGCTTTATTGCATTTTAATACAGTCAAAGATTTTTAATAGGCAATTAATTACTGCCAGCAAGGAAAGTACAGATAAAATACCATGTTAATAAATTCAAACTGTACAAATGGAAAAATGTCCTCCACCAGCTGTGGCAGCCAATCCCTAAAATTTATGATTTATTAAATTTTGTCCTAGGTTAAAATGAGTTTAAAAAAAGGATTTGATCTAAAAAAATTAAATCTAATAGACCATAACAAAATTGTGTAACTTTTATTATGATTTGTTGAGAAAAATGAGAAGAAATGCCATTACTTAACAGTGAACTATTTTGGGCTTCTGCATGATCTATTTGTAAGACTACAGGAAGCTGGAGTTTGCTTTTTCTTCTGGCTTATCAGTGAACACAGTCGCTGGCAAACGAAAAACGATCACCACAGCCAGAGAAGGTTTCCCAAAGGGAATTTGGAATAGTTCATTATTTCAACATGGATAAATATGACTTCGAACATTGTACTAAGTTTGCATGGCCAGGTTTTGGTAGCTGGGGGGCTACCAGGGTGGCTTCTTTGAGAAGCTGTTGGAAGCTTCTCCTGTGTCTGTCAGAGCAAATGCCAGCCGGCTCCAAGACAGACCTGAGCGCATCACTGATGGTAGCAATTGTCACCTCTGTGATGACATGTTTAAGAAGGAAAAAAAAAAAAAATTATTGCACAGAAGCAATTGTGGTCAGAGCAGAGTGGAGTGAGACTATGTGAGAGGAATAACTACCCAGAGGGGTAGGATGTCCTCCAGGCACTGGAGCAGAGACTCCACTGCAGCCCGTGGTGCAGCCCATGGTGAGGCAGGCTGTCCCTCTGCAGCCTACAGAGGTCCACAGGGAAGCAGAGATTCACCTGCAACCCACACTAGAGCACGTTTGCTGGCAGGATGTGTGACCTCATCGGAAACCCATGCTGGAGCAGCCTATTCTTGAAAGACTTCTTCCCATGGAAAAAGTGACCCACATTGGAGTAGTTTGTGAAGAACTGCAGCCTGTGGGAAGGACCCCCATTGGAGGAATTTGTGGAGGACTGTCTCCTGTGTGAGCGACCTCATGCTGGAGCAAGGGAAGGACTCCTCTTTCTGAGCACCAGCAGAAACAACCTGATGAACTGAACCCCCATTCCCCATCTCCCTGCACTGCTGGGTCGGAGGAGGCAAAGAATAGGGAATAAAGTCAAGCACAGGAAGAAGAGGTGGGGGGAAGGTGTTTTTAAGATATGTTTTACTTCTCATTATACTACTCTGATTTTGATAAATTTAAATAATTTCACCAAGTCAAGTCTGTTTTGCCGATGACAATAATTGATGAGGGATCTCTCTCTGTCCTTAGCTCAACTCATGAGCCTTTCATTATATTTTTCTCTCTCCTGTCCAGCTGTGGAGGGGAGTGACAGAATAGCTTTGGTGGGCACCTGACATTCACCCAGGGTCAAAACGCCACAAATATTTTATGAAATCAGTAATATATTCTAGGGGTCTACAGCTTCAAGATCAATTTAAAGATCCTGAAACAGCATAAACTATATTAAGGCTCATACTAGAGAAGATGGACTATCTAATCAGAAGAAATATCTTATTAGGTAACATGGGAAAAAACCCTGATAATCAGCTAGAGCTTTACTACAGCCATCAAATAGGCTGGGGAAGAAACTAATTGTCACTTTATTAAATCCTTTCAGGGGATCTGTACTGCTCTGTACTGTACACTGCTCTAAACATGCATTTTGCAAAGTTTTGTTTTTGAAATTCCTTGCAAAATTTTGAAATATACAACTCATTGATTAGATTTACGGGGTGCAGTAGATACTTTGGATTATGTAAAAGAAAATAAGAGGTTTGTATAATATGTACTAAATATGAGAGACAAGTTTAATATTTCAACACAAAAAGGCAGGTTACCTATTTAATGACTCCTCAAATGAATAAACTGTGGTGAGATTAAACATCATATACAAACATATAGAAGGAAAACAATGTTTTAATTAACAGCAGGTTTATAAAACAATAAATCTAGGAAAAGTGATAATTAACAAACTAAAATATTAACAAGTAATAAATCAATACTGATTCAATAATCTGCAGCATCATTAAATTATTTCTTCAGAACAGTGTGGGCTTTGTAATCTATTTCTATTAGTGCACCATGATTTTTATTGTTTGAAGAAAAATCTCCTTCTGGTAATTTTTGGTCTAGATGACAATATTTTAAATACACTTGGCAGCTCTCAATGAGTGGTTACACAAATAGTAGCACTTAAAAGGATTCTGAGCAAGTGCATTGCCTTTTCCAGCATGTAATATTGACAAATGTGTGCCACATCCCACATTCAACACATCATTCTCACTGAGGCTTCAAGTGATACACACTGGGGCTGATTTAAATGGGAAAGGTCCTGACACTGAGTAATCACTGAGAATATCCCAGCAAAAATGATGCTACAGAACGAACAGCTGCAATGGTAAAGTTGGTGTGGGCTTCTTAATTGCTTAAAACGTTTCTGTGGTTGAATATAGTGGATCACAGAATATCCTGAGCTGGAAGGGACCCACAATGATCATGGAGTCCAACGTTTGGTCCTGCACAGGACAAACCCAGGAATACACCCTGTGCCTGAGAACATTGGCAAAACACTTCTTGAACTCTCTCAGGCTTGGTGCTGTGACCATTTGCCTGGGGAGCCTGTTCCAGTGCCCAACCACCCTGCGGGTGAAGCACCTTTTCCTAAAATCTGCGGTAAAGCTTCCTTGGCACAGCTTCATGTGCCCTTCTTCATGTGAAGATTTTGTTTTAAGTTCAATAAACCTGAGGCTTAGGTGTTAAATTTTACATTTGTTATTTAAACAATTGAAACTATTTATACAATAACTCCTGTTCCATAACAAAATTTAAGAATGATAATAAATAAAATCAACAGACTTCTGATCTACAGTTAGTGTTACGCAATCATGACTTGAGTTTTTATACAAATAACACAGGAGTTTTAAGTTATAAATGTTTAAATCTCCCTGTGAAAGGAGACTGATTAAAAAAGGGCAACAGCAGCATTACTGTGGCACTGAATTTATGACATGTTGATCCTAATGAAATATTTTAATTCTGAAGAAAAGTAGACAGAGAAAGTGTAGGTTTATGAAGTCTCCTTGACATAAATAATTTGGAGGTGTGTTAATATGTAGAAAATACCGTATTACCCAGAGAGATTGTAATAAACATATTTGTTTGTTCAAAAATAAAATAAAGGCATGGTATTTCTATAAATCTCAAGTATTTTCAGCTAATAGTGGATGGTAAGGCTAAGATACATTAACATAAACCTGCTAATTCTTTGATAACTTGCTGATGCAAGTGGGAGTAAGATACTTTGCATTGGCAACGTGTTATGCCCTAATGTATTAATCAATCTGTTTAAGAGCAGCTTAGAAACTGAAATGGAAAGTAGAGAAAATAATGTATAAAATCTTTACTTAAGGGGATGGTTCTCCTTTTTCCAGAAAGTGATTTCTTAATATGGTTTTTGTCAAGGTGTGTTAAGAAAAGCATCTGCTTTCATTTTACTCCTACAGAATAATAACTGTATCTTAATTTTGGCCTCAGTTGCTGGCCTTCTGTAAAAACTTGATTTTCCTTGCTTATACAGTAATTACTTGGCCCTCACCATTCTCAGTCTAAGCTGACAGTCAACACACATAATGCGAAGGGTTGGCTCAAGGAGTTTCAGCACATAAGACGAAAGTGAATCTTGCTCCCCTGAGGGTGACCAACCTTGCTCCTCTTACCTTGAGAGGGGAAAGGCAGTGGCTGAAAGAGACACAGATCTGAGATACACGACATTGCTTAAGAGGAGATTCTTTCAGATGTAATTTGAGTGTGATTGCCTTTGTGCAAAGTACTGGATGGAGAAGGTGGTATCCTGTTCTGCTTGGAGCAACCCACTGGTAACCCTCAGTGACTACCAGCACCAGAAAACCCTTCTCCTCCTCTGGAAGACTGATGCCTTAGGCAACTGCCTGCTTTGCCTCTGCTTACAGTCCACCAGATTCACGTGTGTAAATTTTGCAATTGTCCCTTGATTCTCTTTCTCTGGATAAAGGATCTTTGACATCTTGCAAGCACGCAACAAATTCTTCAAAGAAATAGATGAAATAAAACAATACACCATACAAACATACAATTTAAGACAGCTACTATTTAAGTGAAATAAGATCCCATTACCTGTGTGTGTGATGGTGGGAGGCCTTTTCTGCCATAGATGCCAACAAGAGCAGCCTTTCCTAAAGACACATTGAATTTCAGATGCACTGGGTGGTCGATGAACACCTGAGATCTCCAAAAAATACCAGGAGGGATCTTCTGTGTGGCTCGTCTGCCTACATCAATCTCTCCGGAGTCTATAAAACTGTCGTCTGGAAAGAAACTACTGGGCTTTCCTGCCAAAACACAGGAACACAATTCTTGAATTAGTCTTAGATCCTGAAAGTAATCCAATCATACTGGTATCTCTGACACTGATCTTGAGAAACAGTCTATTAGTGTCCTGAAGTCTTCCGAGTACTTTGTCTAGCCAATCCATATGATTAGGGGAGGAAAACTGGAAGGGTTATTTCTGGCTTCAGTAACTGTTTTGTTTGAAAACATGAACATGGGAAGAGCAACCTGGAGAAAAATGGCCTTTTGTTTAAATTGTAACATCAGAGAGTATGGAATTACATTCCAAAGAAAAGAATAAATCATATGATATTATATCCTAAATTAATATAACTTCAGAAATGGAGAAGTCATCATTAAATTACAAAGAAGAGGTGTGGTAAGTGTGAGATAGAAGTGTCACAGAGTGGAATGGTGGTGTGGAGAATAGCAGCATGAACAATGCCTAAGTGGGGAAAGAAAAATGTTTCTCTATTAAATTAATTCTTGACAGTGGTATTTGAAGTTTGTTGAACAGCCCACAAACAGGTAAAGAAAAAAAGTACCAAGAAAAACAAAGGAAATCATACCCTGCACTTGAGTAATATCTATTAAGAAAGATGAGAGGTTTAAACTGGGTTGCAATATAATCTGTAAAGTGTGCTATGATGATCTGTTTTCTTTCAGCAGCCAAATGGAGGCACCTGTTTCTTAAACTGACCACCAGGTTGGAGATCTTGGGTATTCAAATGGAATCAGTACATGCTGTAATGTCCAAGGGAGTCAGCAGTGAGCTCGGCACCCCTGAAAAACACACCTGAGAAATTCCAGGTTAGAAGTTCATACACTCACAGCTCTCAAAACAGGGGGCTGCTTTGAAAGATCTGGACCCAAAGGAAGACCAGGGAGTAAGGGGCAGAATGAAAAACCTGAAATGCCAGAATATTGCCTTTTTGGCCTGCGCTCTGGACAGTGGCCACAGCTTTAGCTGTAGGGCATAAAGACGAGGAAGAAGGCAACTGCTTAGCAAACAGCCTTTATTAAGGACACTTCTTGTGGAAAAGTATGCGGTAGCATCACCTGAAAGATTTTGGCTTTAGTAAGGAGAGCAACATGTCCCCAACAAGGACTAATTATTAATTGGGGAAATTCAAATTAATTGGTTTTCTCATCTCCGTGCATTACAGCACACTACTCTGTGTTTCACAGATCAAACAAGTCTAACAAAATGAGAAGGAAACTTCCAGGTACATGTACTCTTTTGTAGGAAAATCACATTGCAAATTTTTTCTTCCAGAATCTCCATTTGAGAAATGGGAAACAAAAATATCTTTTCCCATCTATCGTGAATTCACATCGAATAGTCTCAGAATTTACTTGCCATGCTGAAAAGGTGATTGATACAACATTTCATTTTAGTGTTTTAAATGACAATACTTCCTTTAACATTATATAATATTAATTGCAGTATTTTCTTAAACTTCCCCACATACCATCCCAACATAAACTTTCCAGGAGAAACACATGTATATTTTTAGCTGCCACTGAAAATCAATATAGAAATAATATGTATGTTAACTATTAAGAATGGAGGGGTTCTTT
The DNA here is from genome assembly GCA_013396735.1 of Grallaria varia. Taxonomy (NCBI): domain Eukaryota; kingdom Metazoa; phylum Chordata; class Aves; order Passeriformes; family Formicariidae; genus Grallaria; species Grallaria varia. The sequence goes on from VWZG01007266.1 coordinate 468,392, forward strand.
TTGGAGGGATTTTTTTGTTTGTTTGTTTACTTATTAAAACTTAGCAGAACTTTCAGTTCCAATAATACTAACTCCTGATTTAAAGTCATTAACTGCTTAAGTACATTGCTGGAGGAGGACTTGATGGCATATTTAATTTCTCTGCTATCCTGTGGCAGAAATTTTATGCGCACGAGTAGAAAAGGTGTATATGCAAAGGCTGTACACATGTCCACAGGAAAAAAAAAAGCTACTGTTAATTTTGTAAGATCCTCATTTATCTTCGCTCATCACTTTCAAATAAATACAGGGGGGAAATCTGCTGACTTATTATTCTTTTTCAGTCAAAGTGTATATTACAGGAGATAATCAGAAGCAGCTTAGGTAAACGGGCATTCTTTCTGATTCATTCTGAGCTGATAGAGTACAATTGCACAATGAAAATCAACCAGCTTGATTCTGAAGGGAATTACTTCATCAACTGGATTGATACTATTTATTTGGCATGCTAAAAATTACTTTTCACACCATCAGGATTAAAGGAAACTGTTCCCATGTCTTCATGAAAAGTTTCTTATTGCATTATTGTAAGATGAAAAGATTGAGGATTCTATTAAAGACAAGCTAAAGACATCACATGTTTTCATTCAAATGAAGTATATATTCTTTCTGATTACTACTGACAAGTTTTATAGGTCCTTAGAAATTCGGACGAAAACCTAAATTATCTTATATGCCCCCCTGATTGTTCATTAATAAAGACTGTACATCAGAGTGTATCAGGGAAGGTGAGAATTTAATATGACAGATGCTGTTACGCACGAGAGAGCCTGGAGAAAATGAATGCAGGATGTATTCTGTACAGAGAGAAGTGCTTGCTTGTGCAAACAAAAATGCTTCTGTGATTGCAAAAGGTAGTCTCACTGAAATAATTTTTGTACGCACAATTAAAAAGTTTATGTCTCCTCTTGGTGGACAGTTGTATGGAGAAGCTGATATTTCAAGAGCTGCAACATCATGTTGCCAGCGGTTGGTGTTTATCCTGATACAGAAGTCCAAAGAGTGGCTGCTCTTCACCAGTCTGAACTCAGTCCCTGAAATTCATCCCTGTTTCATCAGTTTTAGCCTACAGTAAGATCAGGCCCTATGGACTGGATATTTATAAAGAAGGTACAATAAAAAAGCCATTTCAGTTTCTAATCAGAAATTGGCTTTTAATGAGAATATCTGACTCCTCAAAATTAACTTCAGGTCTGAATTCTTAATTGAGCTGTCAATTACTTTGCTCTTTCCACACATTACCTTGAACTTTTTAGTTGCCATAGCAACTGTTCCTAATTTCTTTGGCTACCAAAACGAACTATTTAATTTCAGATCTTGCTGAATCTCTCTGTATTTTTGACAGGAAGGTATCCTGACCCATCAAAACAATTAAGAACACACATTTTTCTGACTGCAATCACAGTTACTTACATGCTTAAATGTAAGCATGTGGTTAAGTGCTTTGGTAAACAGGGCTGGGCTTAAACACAGGTAAATGCTATGCTGGAGCAAAGGCACAGATGAGAAGGAAAGACTGTTACTGAGAGTTGGCAAGACATTGGTAATGATTCATTCAGATCTGCTCTAAGGATGTTCTAACACATTCAGCCTATTTCATTCTGATCCAGAAACTATCAAATATATTTCAATTCTTTTTAAAATAAATTTCAATCACCTGTATTATGGTTTAGAATAGAAGTCACACAACACTGCTGGCCCAGAGTTACTTCCATAGCCACCTAACTGGGAGAGAGCTGCATTTTAAGGCTGGACAGTGTCACTCCTGCCACAAAGATGTTGTCCTGGTGTGTTTTCTAAGTCAGAACAAGGTATTTTCCTCTAAAGCCTACAGATTTCCTAGTATCTATCGGATGCACTAAATTGAGGGGTCTTCACATAACTAGGGTATTTCCCAGTTTTCTCTTTTAACAGAGCAGCAATCAAAACTTCTATTCTTGTCACAGTAAACATGCCTGAAAATAAAATCAAGTGGAGGTCTTCCACTTGGATGTTAGTTTTGAACGTATCAATTTATTCTCATTTTGACTTTTAAAAGGAAATGGACAGATCAAAGCTAGATGATTCAAAAATGAAACATATGGGAAGTCGGGGGGGGGAAAAAAGGATTTGTCGTGAAGTATTTTTGAATATAACAGCAGGGCTGCCTGCAGCACTTCTGCACTGTCTAGTAAGGCTTGCTGAGAATAACCTGCTGAGCTGATTTTTCCTCATAGCAACTTGATGGCAGCCATCAGTTACTAGAAAATACAACGTTTTAAGCAACACACATAATTACGTTCTTCATTTGGACTAGTTAATACAGATAAGCTCTTAAAGAAAAAAAATACTAGAGTTAATTTAAATTAAACATGTAAACATAGGCTCTCGGCCAAAGCCTAGGGAACACACTGGAAACTTTTGAGTTCAGTGAGTTACCATAACAGTTTCATATGTCTTATCTGTCCACAAAACTTCTTCCACCAAAATAATGACCAAAAATGACAACTTCAATTTTACTAGAATCAGCTAACTTTGAATAGAGAAGCTTGATATATGAACAAAAAGGCTTTCTGAGAATTTGAATTTTTCATTCCTCCAGCTAAGTCTAAGGAAGGATAAAACTCTGCAGAGCTTACAGGTACTTTTGACACTGTTGCCTCTAAAAAAAGCGCACTAAAATATAAAGCTGCTGGATAAGGTGCTGCTGAATTGAGGACCCACCAGCTGCTACTAATTTCTGTCAACACCATGATACTTTGTGGGGACTAAGTCTTTTATCTGGCTACTTTTGCAAAGAGATGTCCATTTCTGGAGGGCCAAAACTCACAGTTTAATAGTTCTCTGCAAATATTTTGGTCCTCAAAACATTTGCTACTAGGTGGCAACAAATAGGCAAACTCAAATATTCTTGTACTGCTGTAGAGAAAGCTTGATCAAGTACTCCAGGAACAATTTAATTTTCAAGAGACAAAGTTTTCCCATGAAAACAGCCACTTGAGGTAGGGTTTTCATGCTGGCCTCCTGTATCCTGTAAGACAGGGTACATATGGCTTCACCTTGAGAATGCCTTGAATATGTGGGGAGGGTTTCATAGAGTTTTATTGCATTAGTGGACATCAGAAAGGTATGAAACTTAGAAACATATGGAAACAAGACCGAAGAATACTAGTTCTAGACATGTAAGACTGGAAAAGCACCTGCTGATGGCAGCATTGAGGGTAATGGAACATGAGGTTGGATGGCTGGAGTTCAGAGGCAGACAGAAGACTCACAACATGGACACACACCAACCATACCTTCACTGGTTCCTTTGCCTTTCCTGTCAGGTAACTCTAACCCTGTGCCCCCCGAAGGATATAAGGAGACGTCCGTTGGCACTGGCCAACTGCTGGCTGTGTCTTCCGTGATTTCATACATCTGCCCTTCCATCGGCTGCAGGTGCCAGTTTAGGCCAAACAGGTGCATGGCTGTGGTGAGCAATGAGAAAAGTCATCTTTTTCTGTTTGGGAGAGTTTCAGAACTATAGGGGCACATTCTAAACCCTCACTCCATTGCCTTATTAGTGGTCATTGCTTAAGGGCAAGAATGGAATTAATGTAATTAGACAGTCCCTACTGTTTCTACCATACAACCTCCCTAGGTCTTTCCACCCACTTAAACTTATTTTAGATCACCTGTAGCAATCCACCATAGTTCTTCCAGCAGAACCACTCCTGACTCATAGTTTGCATGGAAGCATAAGCAGGCACAGTGTTTCAGAAAGCTCTCAAGACTGGGGTGACACAGAAATACAAGGAATATTATTTCTAAACATACCAGTAAACAGTAGGGAACTGAACTCTGGTTTGTTTTGCCATATTCACAGTGTATTATTTAGGTTCTTTTTCTTTTTTTTTTTTTTTTTTTTAAACCACCAATTATACACAGAAGCTCTTACAGACATCTCTGACAGTTTTTCCTGGTTAAGACCAAGTAAAAACTACGGCAATTTAAGCTCCATCTTGCACACATGCCTTTGTGCTCTGCATCACAAATGCAAGTGACTATGTCTGAGCATTCCTTTGTACAACTCAGCTTCTTCTATTCAGATCAAAGATAAATCCTGGAGATTTGAAAACAAGCAGCACCATTTAGATTTGTGTGATATCAGGGCAAAGCTCTCTGTAGGTTTCTGGGCCATGCAAAGTCATCCAGTGCACATGTGAATCTATTCCAAGGCATTATATAAAGACAAGTGAAGTTAAGGAACAAGACAGGCTCCTTAAAAAGCAAAAACATGTATGAGGAGTATGGAAATCATATGCTTATACAACTAATACTTTCCCCTTGAAAATACAAAGCAAAAGAATGTGGCTTCCCATATCAGTTCTTCCGTCCACAACATAAACATTTCATATTCAATCAGTATCCAGCTTAGCTTCGGGCTCTACACAGCTAAATGATCCGATATTTGCTACATTTGGAATGACATTTCTTTTTTAAGGGAAAGCCTTGATATTTCACACTGTAATTTCTCCAAGAAACTGTACAATGGCACTAACATCACAGACATTTAACATAAACAAAACCAGTAAAGAAACAGAGCATTTCCATGGCCTGTAGTCCTCTTTGTAATCACGAAGATACACCTGAGCTTGGCAGCCACTCTTAGCGACAAGCAGTTAGTTTATTAAAATCTGTGCATCAGGAACAATTGTTTCAAGAGGATTGAAAAGTAATCTGAGTAGTTCTTCCAAAATAGCGCGTTTAGGCAACTTAGGAAAATATGTGATTTTTTTCACTTCAGTCCCAATTAGGTCATCTATCATTTGCTAACATAACTAAGGTTGTCTTTGCACAACTATAACACCACAAAACACAATTAGAGCAAAACTCTCCTTTTACCTTGTAAACAGGGACTGGGTTTGTTAACAGTCTTAACCATTTTGAAAGCAAACACTCCTAAAGCTCCCAAACAGTAAGGAAGCACAGCAAGGAAGGTCTCCTGAGGACCTGTTCAAAGCTCATTTTTATCAGGTACATATACCAAGAAGGAATGCTACCAACACAACTGGTAACTCAGTAAGGATACTTTAGGAAGAGGGACAAGTATTTTCATCTGAAATGAGTATATTTACTTCGCAGAGAAACTGTGCAAGGGAAGAGAGAAAATCAGACCGGGAGCAAGGAATTTGCATCAAGCATTTGGCATTGCTATGCTTGCATAATATCTTTCTGTTCATATGACGCTCATCATCAGACTGCCTTGGCACTTCATAGCTATTAATCTCATAAAACCTCCTCACGTAGGAATCTGCTTTTTTTCTACTACACAGAAAGGAAAAGGAGAACAACAGTAGATTAAAGGACTGACACAGTTGACTTGTTTAGGCATTAAAATGCAATTGTGTGTTAATTCACTTAACTTACTTTATGCTCACAGATTCACAAGCTCTAGCAGGCATTTAATGCATCTCTCTGTCAGCAGGTTTTGTTCTAAACTCAGTAGTGGATGCTGTCTGAGGATTCCATCCAGACTGGACGTCTCCAAGTACCAGAGTGTTATCCAGGTGCTGCAGAGATGTTAGAGAGCTCAAAGGCTTAGGTGCTATGAGCATGCAAGTCCCCATGTTTAACAATGTTGTAGTTTCAAGCAGAACAAAAACCACACTGTTCACTGCTCCAAACTGAGGCAATCCCAGACAGCAAGAAGGCCAGACACTTCTGCTGGCCCTAAGTGCTTAATTCCAGCTCCATCTATCAGATGTCTTCATGTTACTATGACCTTCATGAGCTTATACTGGGCATCATTGGATAAGGCAGGAACAGAACCAGTGGTTTGCTTTTTTCACACCACCGTTTGACTGGTTCTGTCCTTTGGACATCACAGACTTTTAGGAATACATTGCAAGGCCATTGTCTCCCCAAAAGGAGATTGCTGTTTCTGCTCTCCTTAGGATTTTGCTGTTGTAGATCCTTATTTACTGCAAGCAAATGAAGGTGAAGAACTCAACATTGTTTTGGGTGCAGTGGGAAAACTACAAACATTTCCTTCAAGCATTGAAATGCCTTTAAAATACCTGAGAGGAAATGTCTCAAGAATGGAACACCTTGTTTCAGTGTAACGACAGAACTGGCAGCCTGGAAGTGCTACAGTTTTTCTGCACATTATCCATCCACTTGAGCAAGTCAATCAACCATTCCATGTTCATTCCTAAATCTTTGAAAAGTGTCTTACAAGGCCCTAGTTTAGAAAATATGACAGAATTATCTCTAACATAGATACTGTGCTGTCACACAGAGTCAAAAGGTGCACATAAATATGTTAACTTTTGTCTTAGGTTTTGTTTAAAGCAAAAAACTTCTTGCATACATTGATCCCATAATCACACAGATCACAGAATCAAAGAATCACACAAGAGTCTAGTTTGGAAGGGACTTGAAAGACCATCCGGTTCCAAGCCCCTCTGACTCAGGCATGGACACCTTCCACTAGACCAGGTTGCTCAAAGCCTCATCCAACTTGGCCTTTAACATTTTCAGGGATGGGGCAGCCACAGCTTCTCTGGGCAACTTGTTCCAGTGTTTTAGCACCCTTATGACAAAAAAAAAATCCTTTTATCTAATCTATATCTATTCTCTTTTCATTTAAAACCATTGCCTCTTGTCCTGTCACTACAGATACTAGTGAAAAATCTCTCTACATCTTCCCGTTGAAAGGCTGTAAGAAGGTCTCCAACAATGACCCATGAGAACAATTTCTATGCCCACCATGCACACAAAAGTGCAGAAATCTGAGAAACAGAGAATTATTTGAATAGCATATTGATTACTGAGTGGCTTAAAAAAATTCAGAAAATGGAGTGCAAAAGCTCAGAGCTAGTGCTCTATTCAGGACTTCTGATTTGATGTTTCTAAGCAAAAAATAAAAACCTATAAATATTCCCATGTATAAGGCAAACAGACATCATTCAGTTTCTGCTATATGTAGTTAATAACCACAAAAGTCAATCTGAAACAAAAACAAAAGTCTGATTTACTTTGCAAACTCCTATTGGTAGCAGGTATGTTATTAGGAAATCTCTTGATTAAGTGAATTCGTTATTATCTTCCAAATACCAGTAGTGTCTGATTGGCAAGCTGGTAGAAGATTTATTCCTCCTCTTGCTCACTCTCACTGCCATACTCGTGCTAAGCAGTAACAGCAGTGGATATTTTTGGTCTTTACATCGCAATGGGATGTGTAAAACTGTTGTTGCACACAGTTTGTTTAAGGGTTTTTGGAGAGGCACAGCCTTGTTCTGTGCTAAATTGATGCAAAGTTCTTTCTTGTGGGAAAAAAAAAAAGGATGAACCATAGTCAGGTAAAAGCCCTGGAAAGATGGATGAGAGGCACACTCACATACTTTGAAGTGTTAATGTTCCTAAAAGCTAAGCGAAGCTGTAAAAATAGTTTCAGATTCCTGATATTCTCAGTCTCCAGGTCAATGGAACCTACTGTGGACATTTTCTCTGGCTTTTTTCCCCCAATCCTCTGCTGAGCTAGATATAAGATATGGCTGACAGAGAGTAAATGCCCTCGTAAAAGACCCCATGTCCTTCTCCGTCTCTCTCCCCAACACGATGCTCAGTAGATATTCAGATATTGAAGGCTTCCCATGTATTAAAAGAGCACTCTGCAATTAACAATCATTAAAGTGTACCCTTTTGTAAAATACCATGTAGCTTTCACTGCCCAGGAGCCCCATGACAGGCTCTTTACAGAAGCTTTGGTTTTATTTCCCATAGAGAATAAAACTCTTTTGTCTGCCTACTCTTGGAATGGAAACAATACTTAGGGTAAACTCCCCATCCTCTCTGGGCTGTTTCAACACCAATGACTTAGAAGATATGAAGGCATCTGGGGCCTCTGGCCCATTATGCTCATGTTTTGACATTAAAGCTTTGACTTGCACAACCTTTCCACTGTGGCTAATTGCTTGCAAAAAGTGCCCTGAAATGTGCTGAATGGCTAACAGAATTTACTGTGGCAGAATAAACCACCTTATCCTCAGTCCTAAGTCACCTCTAGCTGCCTTTCTTGTGGAAAACAAGGACGTCAAACTTCAGTCCGTTCAGGGTTTGATTACTTTACTGAGCTCAGCACTTCAACCACACCAATGTGATATGGCTGCTTATTTGCTGAATTTATATTCACTTTAGCAAAGAAAATTTGTAAACAGTTTAGCATCAGCAGAGCTATTTAACCATCCAAATAAATCAAAATTCATATTGGTAGAACCAAATATTCAGGATCATGAATATTTTGATTTTAACATATTATCTCCTTCTATATTACATTATTTCTACTCCATAGCTACTTGTGGAGGCCAAAATCAGCATCAGCTGATTAAGCCAAATAAAGAGGAACATTCTTTCCAAGTTTGTTTTGAAGAGACCCCAGACTCTGGGGTATGTTTGTATTATTGTCACTTGCTTATGAGACAGCAAAACACTAAAGTCAAAACAACTTACTCAGCAGGGCAGAGAACAAAGGAAGTGGTACAGCATTTAGAATGAAAAAGGACAAACAAAGATAATAATTCACATGGTCAACAAAATGGACATGTCTTGAGGCAGGTCGATGGAGTGAAGGAGTTAGGAGAGAAAGGCAGATGATTGTGATAGATCACAGGGAGAAGAAAAGACAAGACATGCTTACTGAAGCATATGAGACTCACAGAAACCACACCAGTCAGCAAAAAATTGAAAAGCAAACTCCTGGCCCTTTATTAGCTTGTTGCTTTGCCCAAAGCTGCAAGCTAAGTGTAATAAATAACCAAACCAATCAATTACAATGTTTGAAATTAAGGCTTCAGATGAAGCCACCAAGCTGCTTCGATAGTGTTTGTTAAAAGCACTCTCACAGCAGCTCACAGGTGCTGCTGCTGCCTTCTCCCCTGTCCTCTCAGAGCTAAGTCCAGTTGGCTTGCTGATTCCTCATACAGGCAAAGCTCCTACAGAACCCAAGGAATGAATAAAATGTCAACCATTTCCCAGCTAACAACTGATCTTGCCCTGAACAATGAACAAGGAGTTTTTCAGAATGGAAATTCAACAAAACAAGTTAATGATCAGTACTGTGAGCCTGGATTTACAGCAAGCACAGAGGGAGAAGGGCATTCAAGCAAGACAGAAAGTCTTCTGGGTTTCTCATTTGAAAAACCTAGCCAGTTTCTTTGCACTAAGAATACTCCAGGTTTTGAATCCATACTTACGCAAGAATGTCAGGATATTCCATACTTATGTAAGAATGTCAGTATATTTGCTAAAATATCACAGGGGAGCACCCAAGCTTTGGAAAGGCTAAGCTTCTCGGCACAGGTCATCCACCCTCTGCAGCTCAGCTGTACTGGTACTGGGCTCCACCTGGAGAAGTCTGGCTACACTACTCCACTGGTTTCTATAAGCACCTCACTGACCTGGTGACAACAAAGTCAAACCCAACACAAACCAAAAGGCCACTCCTGAGAGGAAGAATAGTTTTCCAAAGCCTCCCAGTGCAGCATGGAGAAAAGGAGAAAATTGGAAAAGACAGTGTGAGAAGGAACAGATGAGAGGGACTGATGTCATAATGAGGAACAAAAACAAGAAGGAAAGGGAAGGATGGTGAGAAACACAGAATGAGAGAAACTGAGAAAAAGAAGGCTAGGAAAGAGCAAAGGAAAGCTAAACAAAAAAAGTAAAAGGGACTTGGAATAGGAAAAACAGCTGGAGGTCAGTTCTTGAGAAGACATTTATATAGCTTGTTTCTTTGCTCTCCCCTCTTTGTGTGGAAATAAGTATAAGATACATGGGGGTTACATACTCCTCTTTAACCTTCATATTTGACAGTCAGGCTTCAAAGAACACATTCTCTAAAATGATGCCTCTAAAGCGATACCTGAGCTTTGTTTTTTCTCCTAATTGAAAAAAAAAAAAAGCTGAGTTCCATCACTGAATTACTCAGGGCTAATTTTGACTCAAGTAAATGTATTGCTTTCAGTCCTGTCTCTGGAAGAAACTTGAGTGTAATTATCTGGATAACTGTCTCTTTCTACACTGAAATCATACAATTTCTGTAGAAGTGGTAGAATTGACTGTTGCGGAATTAATCAGATTTTTTTGACATTCCATGTTGCAAAAAAGGAGCCTTTCAGCATGAAATAATCACCAGTTTGTCAATCTTCAGTAAATCAAGGAAGAGGCTTAAGGAGGATTAAGGAGAATGGAAACAGTAAAACAAACATTAAAAAAAAATAAACAGTTTGTTTTTCTCTTACACTGCTGTTCCATTCAGTGCTGGACAAGGCTTCTGTGTCCCAGCACGGCAGAACATACCAAAATAATGAGAGTCAGGGATGGAAGGGCTCTATGGCCCTACTGAATTGGGAAGCGGGCAAAAGCAGCAAGCTGGCTGCAGCATGTTGTATCCGCTCTCCTTGTTTGTATGGTCAGGTCCTGGACCAGACAGATCCAAGCTGCTGTTCATCCAAGGGCATGAGACACTTTGAGTGTTGCAGCGATTTAAACCCCAAATACCTAATGGGTTCAAAGATCTGGAACCGAGATCCAGTATCCTGACTAAAGACCCTGGTGTTCGTACTATCATGAATTGGCATCATTTACACGTACATACCCAGGGCACTTAGCCAGCCGCTGTGGGGCAATGAGAAAGGCATTCCTGTAAGGCCAGTTCTTGCATGGACTTTGGCAGTTACCTTGCAACCAAAAGCTTTGTATGGTGCTCTGTGTCGTTCCCAGTGTCTGAAATTATTTCTTATACATAAATGCTCTCCTTCTGCGGCTTAAAACTCTAACTGAAAGAATGGAAAACCTGACTTCAGAAATCATTTTCTGCTCAAAGTAATGTAAGCTTGCACACCAGGACAGGAGTGCAGCCATGTGGGAACAGAGAATCCTGCACACGGTGCTCTCCACAACCCAGACGGATTAGGGCTGGTGCACAGCTAAGAACGTAAAATTAACATGTCACAGAGAAACGGAGTCCAAAAGGCAGCTTGACTGCATGTTGTTGAAGACACTCAGCCTGTGGCTGGAAGGTCCTATGGCTCTGCATCCTGGCCTGTTGATTTGTTTGACACAAGACAATAGTTAACAAAAATAAAAAGGAACCAGAAGGGACATTTAGGGTAATGCTCACTGTAGTAAACTCCTCATTTACCTCCCTTCCTGACTGCTCAATGATCCACCTTCAAGAAAAAAAAAAAAAAAAAAGGTCTACAAGCCTCCTTCAGACTGGGTTTGAAGGCACTTTTCTGGACTCGGCTACAATTGCTTTATCCTGAAAACTGGACAATCTGCATCCACCCATCTCAGGGTGAAGGGATTAGGAGGAAGGATTTTGATGACAAAACAGCAATAGCTGTGTTGTGTTTGTTTGTGGGGGTTTTTTAGGACCTCAAATGTCCTAAAGTAAGAGGTAAGTGCTTTCACAGACAGGTCAGTAAAGACACATGCTATGGGACACACCCAGTAACACCTCTGACTGCACGTGCTGCCTGACTCCTCCTCCATGTTCAGAGCTCAAACTATAAAAGTGCCAGATGTGGTTCCTTCAGAGATAATTCACATCTCCTCCTTCCTTTAACCAAAATCACCATGTACACAGGAGGAATACAAATGAAGGAGAGCTTACTACCTCTTAAAATTTTGCCACCAGAATGGAAACTGCCTCTGGGTAAAACAAAGCATAGTGCTAATGACCTGAAGTCCTGTCTGCAAACACAGTTACTTGCTTTGATTTAACACTAACTAGTTATTCTTTGACTCCTCCTGACTAAAGAGCTGTATCAATGATTTCCAAGATAGAAACAGATGGTCTACCAAATAGTATTAGCTCCTTCTTAGGAGAACATTTTATATTTTAATTTAGTTCCCAATTGCTCTTAATAGGGAGGAAAAAAGGCTTCTAGTTGAAGAATCACATTTCTTTGAAACCTTCAAGGAAGTGACTAGAAAGACACGCTATAAAATAAAGCAGTTAAGCTCCATGTTTGTTCAATGCAAAGAGTCAGCACTTCCTATTCAATGTCTTCCTAATTACCCCTGGGGATCAAAGACTTTCAACTGATTGCCTGTCCATTCAAACCACTAATAGATGATCACTAGCCCCTCCAGTGCTACAATAGCTTGTGATTTCTTCCAGGAAAAGGAAAATGCTATTTTAAATGGGTGTATTTAAATATTTTTATGGTTATTTTAAGGGGGATTTTTTTAAGTGTCAACCTATAGAAAAAACCCCAAAACATACAAGTGGCGGGGCTTATCCAAGGAACTGTCTGCTGAAATACCATCAGTAATTTCCTTCACCATCTACGCCAATTTGAAAAAAAAATAGGAAGTTGAAAGATGGACCTCTAGGAAGTTGAAAGATGGACCTCAGCTGCTACTAGGCAGCTTACTGCACCAAAGAAACTTAGGTCACTCCTTTCATTGCGAGGAAATTTGGTATTACACATGCTCAGGCCTTTATCAGTAAAATAATATTTTCCCTTCTAGACACTCTTTCTGGCAGAGACCACATTACCATAAATATTACTGAGAAATTCCTTCAAGAGCAAAGTCAATTATAAGATGGTCCCACTGTACCTCTAAATGAAGTTTTAATTTGTGCATACAATATTAGAAATAGTGGTTTTCCCATTGGGGTACTCACTTCAATTAGAGAAATGAGGACAGGCAGTTCTACCAGAGGGCCTTCTACCCTGCTTCACATTTACTAAAATTCTGGGCTAGCCTGTTGTGGACAGTATAATTTTACAAAAGCCCTTTCGTTACACACATATAAACTGCGAGCCACTAACTAAAAACTTACATAAGTAAATCAACAGGCTCTCACATGCTTCCTTACTTGTTATCTTAACCTGAGAATTGTCAGAAAACCTGCTTTCCAAAATTAATATAATAGTTTGCCTGAAGTCCAAAAAACAGTTTCCTGTGCAAAAGTCACGAACAGTATCTGCCTTCTAATAACACCCCAATACAACAGAGGTGGGATCAGTTTAAATCAAATATCCCAGTTAAAGCCTTCAGATCTAAATATTGCCGTAGAATCTGATGTGTGAGCTGATCTCTTCGACGGCTGCCTGCTAATTTATCCTTCTGAACACAAACATGATTTTATTACAGTAAGACAAATAAATGTCTTTGAGAGCACTGCTTGTGTTTTAATCATAAAAAAAAATAAAACAATTAGTGTTACTAGTCACCTTGCACATTCTCATACCACCGGAGCCCCAGTTGGGCTGTGTTAGCTGATGTAAGAAAAATTAACATTACAAACTCAGAATCCCTTGATGGCGAAGCACAGGTTTAACTTGAGCTTTACTTAGCCTGAGTAAATTGATTGACTTCAAGAGTATGATGGAGGTGCTTCAAAAATAGTACAAATTTACACATTTTGTAGATCTGTAGCAGAGTGCTCATCAGCATTGTCAAAACTGAGCTCTAAAGCAGAATCCTGTCTTCTTCATGATTCTTTGAAGAGATATGAAAAAATTTTATCTGCACGTGTTCAGAATCATCTCATTGTTTTAGCTTCTTTGGATGACATAAGCATAGGTATGCTTAAAGGAAGCTAAGAATGTTTTAATTTTTTTTAATTTTTTTTTTTTTTTTTTTTACATATACTAGAAAAACAAACAGATTGTTCCAACAGTTCATTCGGAAAGGGCAAAAAAAAACACCACCTTTTTTTCCCCTGTACAAAACCTCAGCAAATGGATACAAATCCACAGGCTGAGAAAGCTGATAAAGTGGGTGACACAGCACAACAGCACAATTAATGACACAACAATTTCTTTTCTGTCCAGAGACTATGAGCAAAATCCAGCACAACACTTTCAGGTGCTATAAATCTAAGTGAATGGTTCAAATCAGTGTGAAAAGCTCTCTCCATAACAAAACTTAACACAACTTGATGATTTGTTCCCTTGGACTTAGAACTAAATTCAGCACATAGATTAAGGCAACTTCTAGCAAGTGCAACACACAGTGGTCTCCTAAAAAGACCTAGAGGCACCTTTAATTATACCTAAAAAAAGAATTTCCTAAAAAACCTCAAAGTTTGCCAAGTCAAGCACTCAAAAGTGAGCAAAAAACAGCATTAACACTGCTTGTGTGATTTTACATCAGACCCTGTATGTATACAGAGTTTGTAACAGCCTTTAATTCCCTCATCACAGGCTATTTTTTTTCCACTGGCCCAATGCTGAGCAGAACAATTGCACAGAAATTGCTACTCAATCCTGGCAACTCCAGCATTGTAGCACGTTCAATTGCTTTCTAGGCATGCCATATGCGCAGCTTGGTTGGTAGCAGTAGGAGGGGGTTGGAAAGGGATGAATACACTTGGTGCAGGCAATTTTGCTACTGCACTCAAAATAGGTCCCTACTGAGCATGTGGGAACTCAGATTTTCTAGTTTTGTAGTATCCAGCTCTGGGAGGATCCAGGATTAGATAAAGCACCCACTACTGCTTGTTCTCCCTAATAAAAGAGAGGTGTCACAATTCTCCATTACCTCAGTGCTTCTGCAGTATGAATAGAACAGGAGATCCAATGCCAAAATTTTGTTAAGTGGGTGACCATACTGGCAGGAGGGATCCAGACCCCTGCTCTGACAAGCCTGTTTAGAGTATAGAATCATAGAATCATTAAAGTTGGAAATGACCTCTAAGATCATCAAATTCAACCTCTCACCCAGTACCACCATGTTCACCACTAAACCATGTCCCCAGCTGCCACATCCACACATCTTTTTAACACTTCCAGGCAGGGTGATTCCACCACTTCCCTGGAGATCCTGTTCCAATGTTTGACAACTCTTTCAGAGAAGACACTTTTCCTAATATCCAAGCTAAACCACCGTTGGTGCAACTTGAGGGCATTTCCTCTAGTCCTATCCCTTGTTACCTGGGAGAAGAGATTGACCCCCCACCTTTCCACAGCCTCCTTTCAGGCTGTTGCAGTGATAAGGTTGCCCTGAACCTTCTTTTCTCCAGGCTAAACACCTATAGCTACCTCAGCTGCTTCTCATCAGACCTGTGCTCCAGAACCTTTACCAACACCACTGCCCTTCTCTGGAGATGCTCCAGCACCTCAACATCTACCTTGTACTAAAAACCTCAAAATGTTCACTAGTGGCAACTTAGACCATGACAATTTTGTTTCATCATTAAATACAAGTGTATCAAAGTGCTGACTCAGGGACAGGGCACACTGCCTTGTGCCTTCATCCCCGAAGACAAAGTTGCTAGTAGTGAATTAAACAGTATCAAGCAGTGTAACTTGATGGTCTACACCATTTATTTGTTGGAAGGGACTCTACCATGATTTTGGCCCTGGTCAGCCAACAACTTCTGAACTCCTGTGCACCTTTCAGCTAGCAAGGACCAGAGATCACTCTGAATAGATGGTGTGGGTCTGACCATCCATAAGAGTTTAACAGTATAAAGATTTACCCATTCTAGACCAGTTGGATGCTGGTCCCATGTATATATTTCACAACCTGGAGCAGCCCATGATGCAGCCTGACTGGGGAAGGTATACTAATATAAATAAACTGTTACTGACCACCTGGGTTAATACTGTTTGGAATATCATTATGTTTAGATTGTAGTCCAGTTAGGTTTTCTTTTGAAACACTTAGGGTAAGCATAGCCATCATCTCTGCTAACTGCCTGATTCTTCTTTGCTTTTCAAAGAGTCTCTCTGCATATGAAGTGAAGCTACAGTTGTACTAGGCAAGCAAGGTGTGATGTTGCTGCTGTATCATGCGCTACCATATTTGAAAACATCCAACATATGTTGTTCTCATCATCTTTCTAGGCCAAAGCTTCTGATGGCAATAAGGACAGGCTTGGAAGTTAAGGTATGGTAAAATCAAATAGAGAGGAAGATAGGAAAATCTGGTGATGATGAGAGAGTTTATAGGTCTTCATTGAAACACAAAAATCCAACAACCTTTAACTATCTATTGAGCATCAGAGTCCAGCATCTCAAAGGAAAGTGTATAAATGGTCCTTTTGGAGCTTTTAAGTTTCAGCATAAACAGCGGTTTGAAATACTGACAGAACGGGAAAGAGTGGATTGGACTTTCTGTTCATTATTTTACAGGTCATCTAGTCTGTTACCTGGGCAGTATACTTCACAGCAACACTTCATCCTGTAAGGACATATATCTACCACGTAGTTCAACTTTAACTACAGGTAAAAACCTCAGAGAATGTGCTGCTGCACACACCTGACAGAAATGTATGCCCTGGCTGCAAAGCAGGCTTTGAAGCTATCTTCTAATTTATGCTACAAAAGGATGGAATAGAAACACTAAACTATAAATGAGGAATTTTTTTTCAGTGTCAGTGATATCCCTAATTGAGATTACTCTATGACTAGTTACCCACAAAAATGTATGGCATTTAAAAAACACTAAAAAAAAAAGCCCATTATGGGAAACAATTCTTTCTGTCTCCACTTAACTGCAATTAAATTATGTTATCTCACACTAATTAGTATGAAATAAAAACATGGACTCGAGGAGAACTCCTTCCATGAGATATTGAGATCTGTAAAGTTGATTCTTTTTCAGTATCTGTGTGCAAAGGTTAGTTTAAACTGTGAAATAAAGATTATAGCACCACATCTGTGCCACTGCCATAAAGGCAAGGCCAGCACTTCTGCAGTGAGCCTGCTGTTATTTTCTTTTCTGGGGGCTTACAGCAACTATAAAACCTCACTAAAAGCAACTGATAAAAGCTTACAGGCTAAGAGCCCATATCTTACCATTTAATAAAAACAGATGGAATTAAATTAATCTCTCCTTGTATTAAAGAGTCTCATTTTTTTAAAAGAATCAGGCATCTAAAGGGCTAACTGATTTGTGGTTTCATGGCACACTGATGCAGACTCCCAGACCAGATGAGCCCTCTGGACACACAGCCTCAACCTGCTTTCAACTAGTTAAAGAATCAGTCATATTGGTGGTCTACTTCTAAATGGAAGTCATTCTTCCAATGATCACACAGTGATGAAAGAGGATCAGACTTGGACAAAAGGACCTCTTCATTCAGTGTCAAAATAAAACAATAAGCAGAAATAAAAAAAGTAATACATAAAAGCCCAGAACAATAGGGAAACAGAAAGTAATCTATATAAATCTAAAACCATGCAGAGAGGTGAAAAGAAGCTGAGGACATGAAAAAAAAATACATGGCTTGGAAAAAACCACACAATAGAACACTTTTTTAAGTGTACTGAAACCAAGCAAACTGAGCAACAATATAGCTATTTACTTGATGGAGATGGGGAAATTGTTAATAATGTTGTAGTAAGAGCTGAAGTGTTCAGTAAGAATTTTTGTTCTAGTTATTGAAAATAACTACAATAATGCAATTAATTCACAGGAAATAAGTTTTTTTCCAGTCGATCAATAACCAGGAATTAAATTAAACTATATGTATTCAAGGACAAGCATTTTTAAGCCTGCAGGCTCATTTAACTTGTACCAGCAAATGATACAGCAGAAGAGGAATCTCACTCAACAACTAATATTGAACCAGCTACTAAGGATTAGAACAAGGTTGATGCTGTACAAATATTAAGAAGGGAGTATGCAAGGAGAGGATGCAAGTCACTCGGATTGGGCAGTCTGACTTCTATTACAGAAAAAATACTGAAAGAAATCAATAAACTGACGAAGAATAAAGAAAGTAAATGTATGGTTGCTCAGGCCAACCACACTGCTTTTCTGAAAAACAGATCTTGAGAAACAAAGTTACCCATTTTTTGACAAGACTACAGTTTAGTAAGTACAGTTTAGTAAGTACAGTTTAGTAAGACATTTGATTTGATTAAAGAAACAAGTGCTTTCCAACAGTAAAGAGCAATTTATATATGCAATTAATAACTAACTGAAATACCTTAACATTATCATTGCTGGTGAATAACCATTACATGTTACCATTTCTTGTGGAATTCAACAACTGACAATCAGCCTGAAATTAATCAACATTTACATCAGTGTTACATACATAAACATAAAATCTTGGATCACTAAACATGTAGATGACTCAAACACTATCCAAGAGACAAATACAATGATGAGGACAGAAGAGATAAATAGAAGAGGTGGGCAGTAACTAAATTTGAATGATTCAAACAAAAAGTGTCAAAGGCAAGCCTATACACTTTAGATAATGGATAGCAAATTATGTCTGTGAAAGGGGACACTGGCAACTGAAAAGCAGAGTGTAAATTACTTAAGGAATAAGGACAACAAGATGCTGTATAATAATATCCTAATGTAATTTCTATAGCCAAAAAGAGCTAATGAGATCCTTACACATATAAGTCGGGAAAAAGTCAGCTGAAGTAGGTATGTGACTTACCTACACAAAAATGGTAGAGCAAGTAGCTGGAGTTTGCTGGCCTTCAACGTCCAAAAAGGCCAGCCTACATGATGTGATAGTGTTCATGGATTTTAACATTGAAAAGTGAGAAAAGAGTTTCAAATGAAAATTATGAGAATTCTCATGCTTCTTCCTGCCTCCAATAAACACTTTGATTAGTTGAGAAAAGATGCAGATTGACCAGGATCTTTATCACTATAGACTTTGAAGAAGCACTAACCACTTTGCAAAGCAGAAATTTTGCCAAGTTCAGAACATGTCATCAAACAGAATACTACACTTCAATACTCCCAGTATTAATACTGCTATGAGGAGCAGCTGAGGGAGCTGGGATTGTCTAGTCTGGAGAAAAGGAGGCTCAGGGGGGACCTTAACGCTCTCTATGACTACATGAAAAATGTTTGTTATAGTTTTAGAATTTATCAAAATTTTTCTTTCCCTACCAGCAGTTTGGGAGCTGACACCCTCCCTGCTGCAGCTATTGAAACATAAGACTCAGTTAATCACCCAAATTCTCACCTAATGGCTGGGGGAGGAGGAGGACAGGGAGAGGGAGTTTCTTTTTCTTTTGGTTTTGGGAGGTTTTTTTCCTTCTGCTTCGGCGGCGGTTCGGAGGGACTCCTGCGGTTTTGGCTTCTTCCCTGGCTCCCGTTCCTAGCCCGGTGTGCCCTGTGCTTCAGAGGGACAGTCAGTCTTCATCGCTTTGGAGTTACTACAGTTTTCCTGAGGCACCGACGGAGGAGCCCCCGGCCCCCTCTGCCCACCCTGGGCCAGCGCCTTTCGGACGGAGGACAAAGGAGGACATGTTGCCTACAGGAGAGGTTCCACTCCATCCCTTCAGAGACTCATTTCTTTAGAGGTTTTGATTACAGTTATTTGTTCTGTTCTGGTGTTTCAGATATATATATATATACACACATACATATATAGTAGTTAAGAACTGTTATCTTTTCTTCTACACATTTTCCAAATTAAAATTTTGTTTTAAATTTAAAAGAGGTGTGGTCAGTTTGGGAAAGGATTTCTGAATTGTTTTTTTTTTTTTGTTTCCTCTAACCTAAGACAAGGTTGTAGCAAGGTGGGGGCTGGTCTCTTCTCCCAGGCAACAAGTGACAGGGTGAGAGGACACAGACTCAAGATGTGCCAAGGGAGGTTCAGGTTGAACATCAGGAAGAATTTCTTCACAGAGAGGACTGTTAAGCATTGGAAAAGACTGCTCAGGGAGATTGTGAAGTC
>VWZG01007266.1:488317-546757 GCA_013396735.1 Grallaria varia
TGTGGTCTCCTGTAAACCGTGGTGAAGCAGAATGTCCCCCTGCAACCCATGGAGGCCCACTGGGGTGCAGGGACTCAACCTTTACTGCACCCCATGGAGGAGTGACCCCAAGGGGTGGGGGAACTCACATGGCAAGCGGCAGCAACTGCAACTGACTGCAACCCCCCATGGACGGAAGGAGGGGTAGGGGGAAAAGTGTGTGTAGTGTGTGTTTTGAGACTGCATTTTTTTCTTGCTATATAGCTTAGCTTTTATCCTGTTAGTAATAAATTTAGGTATTATCTCACTTTGAGTCTGTTTTTTGCCCATAAAGGTGGTGGGTGGATGACCCCTCTCCCTTCTGCCTAGTTGCAGAAAGGGATTTAATGAGTCCATGGAATCCGGCCAGGGTCAACCCACTACACCATGTCTGGAGATGTTCAAGAAACTGGACATGGCACTTCGTGCTATAGTTTAGTTGACGGGGTCATGATCTGTCAAAGGTTGAATGTAATGATCTTAGAGGTCTTTTCCAACCCAAATGATTGTCTGACTCTTTCCATAGCATCTACATCATGGTATATTTCTCCAATCATAACACTTTTAACATCAGGTTATAGATTTCATTTAGATCGGAACAGTGAATTTTCTTTAGCGGAGTTTCTATGGCGAGTTTTTAAACAGCCACATGAATGAATTGATCTTCACAAGAATAGCTTTAAAGTGGGATCTTGTACCTTTATCACCTTTACTTTAAGGCTGCGGATAAATTACTAGTACTTCCTTTACTCTAAATTATAAAGTCAATAGTAGCTGCTATCCAAACATACACTGGAAAATTCAAAGCAAAATAAAAGATGCACACAATCACCTAATAATCAAAGAGCTCCTGTTGACTTTGCAGGTGATGAAAAATAAAAGATCTGAGTTATAATTCATACTGCTATGCACTTAAAGCTGGAACAAAAGACAACAAAACAGAGGGAAACATAAGACTGAATATATCCCCTTGTGGTTTTAATTTTCATAGAATCCTAGAATGAATCAGGTTGGAAAGGACCTTAAAGCTCATCTAGTTCCAAGCCATGGGCAGGAACACCTTCCAGTAGACCAGACTCCCCCAAGACCCACCCAACCTGGCCTTGAACACTTCCCAGGGATGGGGCAGCCACACCTTCTCTGGGCAATCTGTGCCAGTGTCTCACTACTCTCATAGTGAAGAATTTCCTTCTAATATCTAATCTAAACCTACTCTCTTTCAGTTTATAGCCACTAATTTAATTTTCTGTCTTACTTCTCTGATGTTTACTCTGTGTGCGTGAATGTGGAGAAGTAGATGCATTTCAGTGGTTCACTATTTCATCTGTCCAGGGAAAGTTTCTTTTGCCAGATTCCCGCAGGCAACTTTCCTGAGCTCACTGCTACTCACCAGCCTCTTGCAGGCTTTACATATAGCAGCTGCCCTCACTGGTTCTCTACCATAGTGAAGTGTGATTGAGGCAAATGCAGAGTCCTGTGATCTTCCCATCTCTCTGCTACAGAAAAAAAAGACGCAAAAGATTTCTGCAACTCCATGCATGCTTGAATGATCAGACAGAAGCTCAGGCTGATGGCATCTCTCCATGAGGTTGAGACCATTTTCATGTCTTAGCCTTCCTGAGGTAACTTACAGGGGCAAAATTTGGAGCTCAACAGCAAAAAAGATCATTAAAAACTGGATTGAAGGGTCAACATATGTTATGATTTATGTTCTGTCTTTAGCCAGGTCAGTCTCCAGAACCAAGAATACATAAAAATATAGGCAGACTTTTTCCAGGGTTGATCCAGCTTCTGTTGCAGACACTGGGCCCAATACCCCTGACTGACTGCATTTGAACCAGTGCTAAAGGAAACGGAGTTGCTGCAGTTTAAGAGGAGTATGTGCATGAGACGAATAAGGCCCATATTTCCCAAATGTCATGGAGTACGAAAGGAAAAACTAGAGGTCATTTACACTGTACCACTTAGTGAGGCAGTGGCACTAACCATGCATGTCTGCATTTTGTACAATAGAACCAGTTTTAAAAACAACCCTCCCACATATTCTAGTTTTACTATAAATGATAGAATTGGTAGTGCTGGCTCGTGATGATGGTCCCTCTCAACCAGTGTCCTGAAATACTATGTTTCACAAATATCTATACTACAGAAAATACATTACTGGTAATGCCGCACCATCTTTCAGACTGGATCTGACATTTTTCTAGATTAAGGGTCAAATTAAGCAAATGAGACCCACAGTTACCGAGTGAACTGACCAAAGTGATTTTGTGAAGATATGAAAGTAGCAAGAACAAAGCTCCTCTTTAGGTAACAGATTGACCTCAAAACATAAATGCTTTGCTAGATTCTAGAACAGATTGTTTAGCTTCCATTTCTGCCTTTTATCTAAGACAATAGAAAACATTCAAATATTTTGATTTACAACCTTGTAAATCTTGTAAATCAAAAGAACCAATGTCAAAAGTAGCAAAATAGAACTTAATCTGGGATCAGAAAAGAAATATTAAAGCAGAAAGCAAAAGAAGCTTGTTGGCACGGTAATAAATTGGTTTATATTATAACATGAATAAAAAACTTAATATCAATGTAGGATTAATAGATATGGGTCAAATAATTAAGCATTAGCAACTTTTCCTATGGATCTCTAGTGGCATGTAAACACCGTGGTAATCAGTACACTATACATCATAGCTAACTAGTTTGATAGCTAAGAGATTTGGAGAACTGCTTTAAAAAGGGTTTGCTCCATAGCATCAAAGAATCATGGACAAACTGAGCTAAAGTTAGCTTTCAGGGTGATTCTTAGATGATAAAAAGAAAGACACTTTATAAACACATCATAGTCCTAACACACTTTTACTGTCAAAGCATTTTGCCTACAGCAAGCAACACTGTTCTTTAAGTGAAGCTGCATCTGTATGGAGTTCAAATGAACACAGAGCTGAAAAATAGAGAGCTCTGACTCCAATAAAAAGGAATGACTGTTTTGGCTTCATAATATTTTTTCCAGCCCTGACTTTAATCTAAATCAAATGCCCATCTTTCTTTCTGTTCATGCAACGCGACCGCAGCACATGCTTAAGTATAGGAAAATTGCAAGTGCTTAACTACATCAAATTGTACTTCCATCCAGTCTGGAATCTGCATCAGGCAGAGGATAATACCTTCTGTTTAAGCAGGCAGAAACTATTCTCCATCACTAATTCATTTAGAAACTGTTCCATGGATCTAGCCAAACAGCTGCTGGGCATGGAGATCTGGACAAGCAAACAGGTCTTTTCTGTTTCCAAACTCAGAAATCTTCCTCCCAAGCAGTACAGCAATGTCAGAGACTCTTTACAATGCTATGCTAGCAGATCTGGCATCTACCAGATACAGAAACTGCTAACTGGAAAAGTATTTGGACAGCAACATACCTATTGGTATTACCTCTGCCACAAGAATTTTGCTAGAAATTAGCCCTCCAAGGCAGAACTTAATGCTACACAGACCCCATTACATTCCAGCAAAAGCCATGAAAATTTTCCTTGTTTAGCTGTCGATTAAATGGACAGTTCTAAACCAGGGAATTTTAAAGTGATGTTTCTTCATGACATTCTGGAATAGCAAATTTGCAGGGCAGTAACAAGCTGCTCAAAGAGGCCTTTGATTTCAATGGCACCATAATTTTAATGTTACAGCCCTGATCTACTTCTGCTTTTCTCTTTGGTGCTCTCACCCTGCAAGACAAGCTTCTGCCAAGATTTGCATAAGCTGTGTGTGCATGAAACACTGACAGGCATTGTTGCCACTGCCTTAGTCTGGTGTCTGAATATTTGAAAAGGTGGCAACAAGTCAATCAAAAGCTGGTTAATTCAAATGAAAACCAGCTTCTGGTGTTCAGTATACCTTGTTATACTTTGTTTGTCATTATCTCCCCAGACCAGTGACTCAGCCCTGTAAAACCTTCAGCTTAATCACAGTGTGGACACATGACACCAAGTAATGCCTCCTCGTGTCTTCTCTGAAACAGCCCAGAGAGATAAATGAACTTCAGACTATTCAATGCCATCAAGACTTACACAAAATAGTAGAAATTCTGTCTTTTAGCCTCAAATGATACAGCAAGTGCTCCAGATGAATTTTAAAAATGAACTGGCTTCAGCAGAGAACTTCAGAAAGGACCCAATGCCTTGTTGTTTCCTGCACCTCTGCCTGCCTGAGATGGTCACCCATCACAGTTGTGTCTGACTATCTGTCACATAAGAAGTACCACCCATAGCAGGGTCTCTCATGTATGTATTGATGTTTTTAGCTCCACACACTTCTACAGGAAGGTAAGGCCTGGAAGAGGCAGTTTCTAATATTTAAGGGGAGGACTGTGACATGCCTGATGCTGTGGGGAACACTCTGAAGGACAAGATATTACTCTGAAGAATTTCCGTTACCGATCACTGTACAAAAAATAGATTAAAAGCCAAGTTGCTGCCATGGGACCTGATCCAAAGTCCATTCACTTTAAATGGGAGCCTTTTTAAGGACCTTGGTTTGCTCTGGAGGATGAAAATGGTTATTAAAAAGATCATTTGTGTGGTTCTTTGAACTAACAAGAGCAGATGGAAAACAGTCAAGTTCCCAACACTCATGAGCTGTTATACAGATTAGGCCTTATACTCCTAACTTGTACCTTACCACTCAGATTGTCCCCATGGCATTGAAAAGAGCAAGATACTGCTTAAATGAGAAAGGGCATCCATAAGAAAATGCAACTATGCAAATACAGGGGAGGGGAGGAAACAGTAATTTGTTTTGCAAACAGACCAGGTTATTTTAAAGAATAAACAAGTTCCTCTTAAGAACTGCATAGTTTATATCAGAATGCAAAATATCTCTGTTTAACTTAGTGAAGTACAAACACTTTGACTCTCTGATTAATTTTTTTTTCTTTTGGGTTAGGTGATACAAATCTCATCTGCAACTTGACAGGATGTAAAAAATAATTACAAATGAAAAGGTTATTCATAATTTTTAAATGAGTTAATTAGTAAATCCCGCCAGAGTCACTCATTACGGTAATTAATAATTGATTATACTTGAAATTAAACACAATTTTTCATCAAAATCTAATTAAATATCTGCCTTTTTGCTTGTTGATTAGAACACTGGGTCTGGGAGACACAATCTTTGCTAAATATGTTTACACTGAACTGAACCATCGAATTTGATTTTTAATAATTGATAGTTCCTTTAGAAATTAGTAATTATGACCCATAATTACAGTGGTTCAACCTGATCAGCATTTCTGGCACCTTGCCAGCCATCCATGGAGTCTGGCAAATGCCACAGAACTCATGTGAATGGAGACAAAAAAAGGATGGGAGGGCACTCATTGTACCTACCTTTTAACAACATTAACTGTGATTTTAAGCAGGAGTGTCATCTTTTGAGAAGTCTGAAAAAGGGGATTGAGTTTGAGAATAGTGAGTGGAAAACCCAACTCTCCTTAATCTATCAAAGAGCACACACGTCCCCCTTCAGAATTAACAGCCACCATTATGCTGAGTTATAATGATTCTACTCTGACATACTGAGATAATGTCCAAAGGAACCATGTTCAGGGCATAAGGAGAATACCAGACAAATGAGAAAGGCGAGTCCAAATGTACATAGCAAATGACGAAAATTGACTGCATATTTCATCAAACTGCTGCTGATTTAATGTTGGTTAATTAATCACCCCTGCTCCTCTTACAGGAGACATAAAAGTGACCAGAGTATGATGCAAGGCAGAAGTGGAAAAATATCAGTCATTAAAGAAGTGTACATAAAAGGAAAACAGTAAAAGCAATCCTTTGTGGTAGTGCTAATTATATTCATGTGAAATGAAAGCAAAAATCTTCGATCCAGACTAAGATTTGTAATTCTAATCACAACCTTTTATAGATCATTAGTGTATAGGAAGTCACAATGAAATCAAAAAGATTCATTTGTGCCATGAGAAATGGGCTTTTTTACCCATGATCACATCTAAAAGTGTCTGACAATTAGAGTTTGCACGACTGACAGTTTAACATAGAAGTCTAGGAATGGACTTTTGTAAGCCATTTTTAATACAAATATCAAATCTAACTGAAGAAAAAGGAATGGTAGCACTCAAACTTTATGGGCTTAAAAATACAATTCTCACTTCTAGCAGTTCAACTGCTTTTGCAACATACACTAAGAACGTTTTTTTGCAATGAACACTGAAAAGCCTCCCAAACCAAAGAAATTCAGATCATGCACAGTTCAAGAAAAAATCCCTGCTTCTTTAACCAGGAAGCAAATCTTACTTGCTTTCCCTACTTTAAAAAGGCTCTGTTGAACCACAATCTAAACCCAGTCCTTCTCCATCCTCCTGGTCATCCTATGAACTTATACTTAATTGGCTAAATGTCACTGAAAAGGATGTGCCAACAAATGATAGAATTAAAATACATTTTTGTGTACCAGGATCTTGATTCTGAACCTGCTCACCAAAGTCAATTCCCATGGACCTGGATGTGACTGGGACAAGGACTTCCCTGCCTGTTTTAATGGGCTGCTTAGAGAAAACCTGGTGGGTTTGTCTCACTTTAGGTACACTTTCCTCTACAGAATGTCAACAGTCCATGACATTAAAAGGAGCACAACATATATCTCATGGTTTACTAAACGTCTTCTACTTTATGATATAGGGAGTTAATCTCCTACCATAACACTACAACCGCAATTAAGTCATCACAGGCCTTATTTCCTAATCACTTCGTACCACAGTCTTGACCCTTTGCTTCCCAAACATTAGCACTCTCCTACAGTTTGTAAAGAAATTAAATAAAAAGAAGAAAAACAAACAGAAACAAGCTTACCTATGAAATAGGCCAGCAGGATCACCAGCGTGACTGAGATGACAATGGCACTCAGAGCAGCACACTTCCAGTTACAGTACTTATAGGGTTTCTTCAGGTTAAAGGCAGGCCTAGAAAAGGTACTTCTGGGAAGGGGTCTAGGGGGAGGTGAGTACACAGTGCTGGACGTCAGGGGATATCCTGGCGATGTTGTACAAAAAAGGGGAGAAGTGCCTCCAGGTTTGAACAGGAAGTGCCTGAGGGAAGAAAGAACAACAGTAAGTGACTCCTCACACAAATCGATACCGACGGAGACGTGGGGTGGGAGAATGGCGACTGCTGCCAGGACGAGGAAAGCAGCTCCACACAATGCTGGCTACAGACATGGACGGCATGCACAAAAGAGAAGAATAAAAATCAAAAGCAAGTCACACAGAGTAAAGGAAAACAAAACCGAATAAAAAAAAAATCACAGTGCCGACAATGCCACAGAGAACTCTTCAAGGGCAGGAGTCCACTCTATGGAAGAGCTGGCATTAGAGTGAGATGAATACCCCAAGCACAGCTACGACATACTGGTGGCACGGGCAGAACCTGGAGCCTGCTCACACTCCCACAGAAATGCCCTATGGAGGCTGAAGTGGAGCGTAGGTCAGATTAATGGGGAGGGCATTTATCAATTCACTGATCACTGCATGAGAGCTTTTTTTGGCTGGCACTGGTGGATGGAGATGGGGAAAGTGAGCTTAAGCCATTCCACAGCACCCAAATTGTCACAGAGGGAATATTCACACTGTCCCCACTTAGCAAATTTAAGCATTGGACAATGGCATGGCTAAAAGCACCAGAGTCCTGTGTATCACTAGTGGGGAGAGGCATCTGCTTCCAGAAAGCAGTCCAGAGGACCTTAGTTTGATGCCTAACTTTAAAAAAGTGTGAATTACTGTCAAAGGCAACAGCATTTCCTGTCCAGTGACATTGGGAGGCACCGTATTTTGCCCATTACAATAAATGCAGCCTGAGCCTATGAGCATCTTGTGTGAGACTCATGAAAGTCAGCACAAAAAGAACATACTGAAGTTCATGAGTTTCTGAAATGAAATGTCCCAACAGAAATTCTGTCCACAGGAATCCTAAATGAAAATCCTGATTTTGGTAGGACATCAAGACATACAAGGCATTCAAATTCTGGGAATGAAACCTGGGAAATGGATCTGACTCATTGATCACCATGCTGATGTGAAACAAAAATGCAGCTTGTGAGGACGGAAGAACAGCCCCAACGCACTTTGCACATTCTGCCATGGTTTATGGAGCTAGATTTGCAGACAGAGTAAATGCAATCAGCATGGATCCTTGAGAGTCAGTCAAGTCAGCGGCTGATACCAGATGAAGATGTGACTCTTGTTTTCCCCATGAAGTCACTTGTGCAGTCACAGGGTGAATTGTCACATGCAGAAACATCACCATGCAGAAAAGCCATCAATTCATGCAGTAAAAAACAACACATAATTCCCCAAAATAGGTGGTTGTATTACTACAGCCATGGCTTTACTGTTACTCTAAGCATGACTGCTGAGCATTAGAGAAAGATCCTTTATTTCTACTAATGCTCTACATAAAACCATTAATTTTTACAATAAGTCAGATACTACCCTGTGTTTTGAAAAACATTTATTTAGATGGAGATGTATCTGTTCTGAGCAAAGAAGTACCTGCAGTGTTCAAGTACACCAATAAGATCTGTGAATAATGGCTATAAAATAGAAATTGCCACCATAAGGTTCAACAGTTTTGGCACTAAGTGTGAAGTTAAAAGCTGATTATAACTTAAAAGTTAAGTGATCAAAAGTTAGATAAAGATGTCAGAATGGGTGGTTAAGTCAAACTCAGAGGCTTGGCTTACATACACCACTAGCAGACACTTGTCAAATAAGCTATGTGGAAGACATCCATTTAACAGTGAAGTATCAGGTGGCCAGGACAACAATGGTTAAAGATTTTTACAAAAATTGAATTAATCTTAGTTAACAGGGGACTCAAAACTGCTGTAGGTACTTCTTACTAATGAAATGACTTTCAAAACAACAAGTGAAGAAAAAGCTGTGGCTCACTAGCATATTGTGAGACTAGAATATAGTCTGCCATTGATATGTACAGGACACAATGCTCCAAGCCCCAGAACTTCACTTTTTTAAAGCCATCTTGGAAGAGGGCAGCAATGGTGTTGCCCTTAGACATCACTGATATGACCAAATGCTTTCATGCAAGGATCAAAATGACTGTACAGTAAACAGGAAGACCACGTAAGTGTCACATACCCATCATTGTAAGCACCGTCATGTCGGGAGGAGGTGAGAATGTCCATCTCAATGAGGTTGTCCTGCAATGTCTCTAGGAATGTCTGCTTTGCTATGTTTCTACATACATATGGAAACATGAATGAAGCCAGTGAGTCATGCATATATGAAGTGTGATCTTATAAACCACAATGGTTATAGTGCAGTTGTGCATGAAATTAGAATGATGAACCATATATTTATATGTATAAGATGCTACACATATACATATATAGCTTTTAAGAATGTTCACTTCTTTATATAGACACTATATATATGCATATACACACATATAAGCACACACGCCCAGGTGCATGTATAAAAAAATGTTGATGTCTTTGCTCATTTCACATTATTTATTGACAGTGACATGTGAAACCTTCTGCACTGCTGGATTCAAAGGACTATATTTCAATCCAGCACAGCTGTAATCTGGTTATGCTCCTCTATCTATGTTACTGTTAGTCTCAAAAGGCACATCACAGTATCTATATTCCACTTTTGACAATACTTTGGTAGCACACTTGCAACTAACATTATTATGGATTTCCAGCAAAAATCTGCCATTCCTTTGCTTTAGTTTCAGTTTTGGATTTGAGAACTGATTAGTTACCAATTTGATTAATTTGTTTTCCTTTGTGGAACAACAACTTGCTATCTGGAAGTTTCAAAATGCAAGTTTTGCTCAATATGAATATTCCAAATGAAAGTCTCTTCAGTGATAAGCAGATAGAAGCTAGAAACAGGTTAACCTGTAACCCAAATTCCAATACCAGAGTACTGGCTATAATCTGGATAACACAGGCAATAAACAAGATACTTAGGGCCTGCACATGAAAATGCCTGGGATTGACCTTGCACACAATAGCGGCATTTTGCAGTACCTGTCCTCTCCAGCATGAATCTATAATTTTAATCTATAAATGCTAAACTGTTTTGCACTTTTTGAGGAGAATAGTAGGAAAGTAAAGAATTAAGTCAGAGGCACAGCTGGGAACAGACTGTATCTTTCTCACCTTCAGGTTTGTTTCTCAAGACCTGGCAAAAGAACATCCTTCCCATATTTTTTAAAACAAAAAACAGTCCTGATTTTGCCCATGTCTGCTTTCAGCATCAAAACTGAATCCAAGCCTGAATACGAATAAATTCCCTGGCCAAAACTAGCAAAAGAAACATAACAGCATTGTGATACTTTATCACTTAGGCAGAATTAAAGAGTTTAGAGGATACAAGTGACATGAACTCAAATGAGAATTCTTCAGTCAGAGATACTGGATTCAGGTAACATACTAAGCCATGGGAAACCAGCCCTGTCACATTATACAAACCTTGATATTGTCTCTTCTAAAGTGTCCTCAACCTTAATTTTCATTTCTAATTCCTCCTCTTCCTGCTGCTAATGCCAGCACTGGTTTAGCTCAACTCCCTGCTTTTGGAGGCCTCTGGGCTGCTTTGACAGAACAGATCTAGTCTTTCATCTAAATAAAGTAAAGTGACTCCTATCTGTAGCTTTGGAGTAAAGTGGATCAACATGCATGAGTTGTGTGCCATAGCACTTGAGACATCAATCTACCCCCAAGTGTTTGCGGCTTCCTCACATTCCCCGGGAATGCAGGAAAGACTGGATGTTGAGTTCAATGCAAAAAGAAGCAACGTATGTGCATGCACTGAGCATTTAATGGGAAAGAGGCAAGGCATCTAGCAACACAGCAATCAATAAAAGTTCATCAGTAGTTAAAATCCATGCCAAATTGGTTCCATGAATTTCAGTTGTGGATTGTCAATAAAACAGAGGAGGGGAGGGTTATATAATCTCATAATGTATGCATCCATAACAGAGAGGTCGCTGGGTCACCAGGGTGACCGATGCATGACTGTCCTCGTGGAAGGCTGGACAGAGTCTGTGCCCTTGGAGATCACCTGTGAATTGCTGGCTAGTTACAAAACACTCTCCTTTCTCATTAGGAGCTGTGGTGGCAAAAATTTGACCATACATGATTACCACACAGAATTTTCTGGGAATGGAAGTCTCCTGAAAACTGTTGGTTTGTCAACTAAACGTCCACCTAGTTGGCATTTATTTGCTCCCACAAGGTCAAATGTAAAGGAACAGAAAGGAGGTCACATAAGAGAGAAGACCAAGGAATAAATATGGGGGGAACTGACTTACCTGTCAGGAGTGACTGCTGAGCAAAGATCTTCCCATCACAACCTTGATAATACATGGATTTTAAAGCAACAAAAAAGGGAGCAGACAGGAAAAGAAAGAGGAAAAAGGAGAAACAGAGAAAAGGGAGGTAAAGGGAAACTAATGAAAAGAAGGGAGAGAAGAGGAGGGGCTCTTCCTCTTGCAACATATAAAATTCTCATATATGTTTATCCTGTCAGTTTTATACTTGTGCTACATCTCTGTTTGCCTTTGCATTACAGTACAGAAATTTCCAGGCAGCAACAAACCATTCTAAATTCCCAGTTCTGAATACTGCCTGGAGTCCATAGCAGTCTGAATCAAATCTCTTCAAACTCTGGGCTGCTTAAAATCAGTAAGTGTAGGCAGGTTTCACAGCCTGTGACAATCCCTGTCTAAAAGATGTAGATTTTTCTTCATGTTTTCTCTCTGTTGACTAATACGGGATTAAAAAACCAAAATGGATATTCAATGAAAATACAATTCCATTTTCTACATGAGATTACTATAATCTCCTAAATTCAGATGCCTTAATTCTTGGATTAATGTCTCTTGGCCAGGATTTATATTTTTACATATTGGATATTCTCTTAGGTGATGGTCTTTTTTTTTTTTTGGTTCTAAAAATCTTTGTAGTGGGGAAAGTCAGCTTCATGGAAGAGGTGAAATTGGGCATCCAAGTTTGCTAAACAGCTCTGAAGCTTGGTCTTTTATGTCTACAGAATTCCTGCTGAAGGAAATTGAAGACCTCTGCATGTTAGAAGAGCGATCTGTCAGAATGGGGGAGATTAGTCACAGATTTACTGTTCATCCATACAACACAGCTTCCTTGCTTTATGACACCAGTCTAATGCATTTTATTTTTTTAATCTTGTATAAGTGAAGGAAAAGTCAGTCATGCTCATTTGCTATTTGACATAAAATTACACATTATTTTCCAACATACTTGTTGCTTTAAGGAACACTGGGCAAAATTATGCTATTTCAACCAGTGTGTCAGAAGCCTCAGCATCAGTCTTGAAATGACCTGTTTTCTACCAAATTAATAAAATGGTTAGATTGAGGATCAAGTACAAATGTCACTGATCTGTGATGCAAGTAAAATCATCAAATGATGCAGAAAGAGCTCTTCGTGAAGGTAGACCTCCAACTTCCAGTCTGATTAACAGCATTAATGTGACCAATCCAACCCGAAGAAAGAGCAGTCTGCTTCAGAACTTGAAAAATTTTCATTCACAATGATTTCACACAGAAGAAATGAGGACAGCCTTTAAGGAGGTATTCATTTACAATTTAACAGGAACAGACCAGGACTAGCCAGATAATTGTTCTGTCTATGACTCCTGCATTTATAAGATGTGGTAGAGTTGTCTCTCCAGCACTCTCTCTGACTGCCACCAGAATTGGACTAATGGAAGCAGGATGTTTATAACAAAGAGCTTTTATCTCTGACATTCCTCCACTGACCCAGCAGTGAGGACATTCCTTCTCAGCTGTAAAGTGGTGGGTGCTGAGAGACTGCAGTCAGAGGTGAGGATGGCTTTGCACTATTAAAACAGTATATTACCCCTTCTACAAAAAAATCACAACTCAGTTTAAAAGAGGCACAGGACTTCCTCCAGAATTATAGAGCATTATCACAAAAGGGCTGCAGGAGTGGGGCTGCAGGAGTGGGGTCTAAATACTTTTTAATGTAATTTTAAGAAGAAATAACCCATACAATTCAATGCTTGGGTATATATGCTTAAGAATTAGTAATACAACATAATTACTGAAACTGTTGCCAAATCACACTTGCATTACTTGCTTATAATTTTGTCTTAATCTTTTGGATCTAGTTTCTTAGTTAAGTCTTCTTAATAAAGCAGTTGCAGAGAAATTAATTATCTTTAAATGCCATAAAACGTGATATTGAGGTCTGTTTTGGAAGTTTCAGAGTGCAAGAAGACTTAGCTCATCCTCAAAAAGATTGACAGACGTGCTCATTTATAAAAACATTCTTTTCGCAGAAGTTGACAAAATTTGGTACAGTTTGTCCCTGGATACAGACACAGCTATGGCTGCCCTCAATGAGTTTGCCATAGGCAGTGATGTGACAAATTTGGCCCCTGCCTCAGTTTTCAGTGACTGTGTGTATTTTGCTGTCTAAAACCTCATTGATTTGAGAAGGTTAGATAAATGAAGGAAAAAAGACAACTGAGAGAGTGCACCATGTTTTAGGCTTGCAAGACTCCAGACAGAAAAAGGCACCATGTATGGGGACTAAAAACTCCAGCATCCCCAGTGGTTTCTCAGTAGCAAAGGAAATGGTGAAACAAAACCTCAGGAGAATACCAGTGAGACAGTAGGTAGATGCACTCACCATCAGATGGGAGGAATGAGGCTGAGGGTGTATAAGAACTCTCTTTTCAAGAACCTACATAGAAACTGAACAAAGCTATGAACTAGAACAACTCAGTGCACCCTTGTCACACCCTTCGTGTGTTGCTTACGTGGAACAGAACTTACAAGCTAAATGGAAGCACCATTAACTGACTGACGCCCTGCTATCCAGTGTTCATGCTTGCTGAAGCAATGTTGTAAGACAGTAAAACGCAGCAGCTGACCTCTCCTCATTAGATAAAATAAGATCAACCTTTCCTGAATGATGTACTACAAATGTACCTGCTCGACAAGGCATAGCTAGAAAGCTAAGTCTTTTCAATATACTGACTGATTTTAGTTTTTTAAATAGGATATTGATTTATCCTACCACATAGGAAGAAAAGACATTAAAGGAAAATAAAAGAAAGAAAACCCAGAATGCTTTAATCTGTGACCTTGATTCCAATTTTAAATGAGGAAAATAACCTTATGAGCAGCTGTTAAAGACAATATTTTTAGTTTATGAAAGAAGAGCAATTTCCTCTTCTCCTAGTCCAAAAAAAACCACACAAGGAATAATAAATACAACTCAAAAATACAGAAGTCAAACACCAGTTCACAAACTAGGTCAGTAGCTCTCCAGATGTGTGCATTTTCCACGACATTGTTAGCACACACAGTCAGAACAGTGTAAGTACTAAAGTGACCTACCTTGTCTCCAGTGGGATGTTACTGTTAAGTAACCAGTTGTCCTGAGCATGGGCTGGCTCTTGAGTAGTGGCTGGTTGTTCTCCAGAAAGAGAGTGGTCTGTAGGAGCTGGGCTGGGGTTGCTGCGTGGAGTGAAGTTCCCTCTGTTTAGGGAATTGATGGAGGCCGCGTGATGCTGATTTGGGGTGTGAGCATGTGATATTGGAGGTGGTGGAGTTCTAAGTCTTGAATGATTTTGAAGATTTGGAGGATGATCTAAAACATAAGTGAAATACTTTTAAGGTTCATGATTTGAGTGGTTCCATACTGTGTTCATTTATGTGCAGGCACTTATAAAAAGTATGAAGGCTGGGATGCCACATATCCTAAATCAAACTCAAAAGGGTAACACAGCCTTGTTCCATATGTTCTAATGACACAGCATTGATCCCTCAGACAGCCAGAAAAATAGTTGTCTCATGCACAAAAGTTATGGAAGTTTAAAGCACTACAGATAGCCTGTCCTAACACCCAAGACAGGTCCAGTGAACAACTGCAGGTTGCAAACTACAGTCTATCTGTGACACTGATTTGTGATAAAGCATGAAAAAATACAACCAGTCTGGAAAGATAACACATTAGAGCCATTTTATGAAGGTTAGAGAGCTCCCAGAGAAGTCTGTTCTGCCTGTTTTGCCTGACAACTTCCAATAGTTACGTCAACAAGAAGACCGAGAATACATTTAATCAGACTAAGTTTAGGGACAGCCACAAAAGCATGTCAGGTTTAAACAATTTAACAAAATCCAATAGTTTGTACTATTAGAGACGTACTCAATGTGAGTAAAAAATGCATGTGGTATAAAAACTGAGTTGTCAGGAAAATGAAACAACATATGGTGAAGAAAGATGTAAGGATCAGTGATATGACTACTTTGAATAAAGCTCAAAGTATTTCTTAGCCAGGAGACTGAGGGAGATACATTGAGGAAGGCAAACACGTAGGAAAGATCAACCTAGTGCTGACTACATTTGTATTTTTGCTTTTTTTTCACTAACCATACAAGATTTTTTTTCATGTTTTCTGGAACTGAAGAAAAACTAAAATATTTGATGGAGCTGGAGGGAGGTTGACATCGCATATGGGATACAGGAAACATATACTGCTGTGATCTTAGTCGGCTTATGCTCAAAAGTCGTGAATACAGTGCACTGGCACATACTGCCCAGAGAGGTTGTGGAGTCTTCCTCACTGGAGACATTCTGGATGCAATTCTGTGCCATGTGATCGAGGATGACCCTGCTGGAGAAGGGAGGTTGGACCAGTGCGGTGCTTTTCAACTCCACCCATTCTATGACCTTGTGATTCTGTAATACACAATACCTACATGATGTCTTACCTGCAAAGAATGTCTATCCTATCAATCTAATATTTACCAGACAGACTTCTGTATCATGAAAAATTAACATTAATTAGACTCCCCAGAACTCAATGAACTGTATGCAGTTGTAAATTACAATGAATGGTATAACATATTTAACGATAGTTTTGAAATTTGGATTCAGACTTGGATTCAGGAGACAAACAGCAAAAGCATTCACAGTATCCCTGTACCTTCTTAGATACTTAGACACATTAGATGAAATATGGAGATGTGTGAGACAGAGCCATCCTCTCCCTCCTTGCTTTTTATTGACTCAGACTACTTCACCATTCAGTATGGATGAAAACAGAACCTTAGGGTGCTGCAGGGGTCTAGCAAAGAAACCAGGTGTCAGTTACAAAGGCACCATTTTTCTGATTCAACATGTATTTACCTCTGCCTTTGTCAGGTTAGGGATATGGGACCAGGGGTATTTATTCAATGGGGAGAACTGAGTGGTTTTAGGGTTCCAACCCATTTCACTCTGTACCCTGAGAAGGAACAGACAAATAACTTGAAAGTGCTCTTTTCTCTATTTTATGTCAATACTATCAGAGAACAACAGGCTCAAAAAACCAAGGTCTGTACTGGTCATCTACATTTGGACAGACAGACTCTTCATGGGAATCTAATGAAGTATGCAAGTCTGACTTAGCAAAGCTCAACCAAAATTAATAATGCCACCGTGGACTCTGAATTAACACTAGCTCTGACAAATTTTGCACATCAGCTAGCAAATTAAAGGGAAGAGAAATGAGCATGGACTGTATAGTCAAAAAATACCAGAACAAAACCAAGTCTGACTTCAGCTCTGCAGACCGTTGTGAATCAAGATGCCCAGTCATCTTTGGACTGGATACTACTGGAGACTGTTGTTTAATTGAAGCCCTGACCATGGAGATAATAAAGAGAACAATGGAAGAATCCTACTGCTGGCTTAGTTAAATTAGCGACTTTTCCCACTCAACAGACAGGAATCAAGATAAGAACAGTTTATTAAATCCATGCTGAGGGAGATGAACATAAATAGAGCATTTCCAGCTTTGAGGGCTGTCAGTCTATCACCATTCACAAGAACTTAATTCAGCCCAGAGAAAATGACTTGTCTATTCAGATGCGACATAACAGAGGTTTCCAAAACCAGCTATTTGAGTTTTCATTACAGCTCATGACTGAGATGAATACTCTGTGCAATCAAGAAAGGGGGTAAACAAGTAGATCCTGGAATATACCATAGGTGCTCTGTGAAGTTCTCCTCCTATAGGCTGACTTTCTCTACTGGAGACACCATTTTAACATTGTGAGTCAGAGCCCGCTTTCAAAGATCTGTTATGTAAATTCCAATTTACACCCTATTATTACAGACACACTGCAGATGCTATTATGGATAATGCTTTCCAATCAAGTAAAAATGTGTCATTTTCATTATCTATTTGCATATTCTCTGTGATTTCTTTGCTAAATAAAGACAGCACATCTATCTTACTCTGGTCTATGTGATTTTTTTCACAGGATTTTATAGCTTTTATTTCTTTTTTCTGACATTTAGGTAGCATATCCTTCCAGAATGTTTTTAATTTCATTCATATACAAATTCTTAACATTTATGCCATGCCTGAGCATTACTGACTTTAATATACCTTGACTAGAATTAGTAATTATTTCCTGTGCCTTACGATACCTTTTTTATTGGCTTCTTCTCAAGTTAAGGAACATTAGAAATAAGGTATAGGTGAAAGCACAAGAAATGAAATCTTCCTATGGAAAATTACTGCATCTGTGCAGGACTTTTTTGATGTAAAAAAGCTATTAAGGTTCCTACTCTCTGTGGTTACCAAAATCCTATGGGATTTGCAGAAGATAACGGAAGCCCAAAAACCAAATTCGTTCTTGATTTCCTAAAATTTCAACTGTCACCTTATATGAACACGCTTGGAGAAGCTGTGGATGTCCCATCATTGGAAGTGTTCAAGGTCAGGTTGGATGGGGCTTGGAGCAACCTGATCTAGTGAAAGGTGTCCCTGTCCATGGCAAGGGGTTTGGAACGGAATGATCTTTAAGGTTGCTTTCAATTCAAACCTGTGATTCCATGATTCTTAACTAGATCCACAACATTTGAGTGGTATAAACTGTGTGGCTATATTGCTCCAGAGGAAGGAGAGCCTTAATGCTGGCTGCATGGATCTTACACAGTGGGAAAGCACTTTGATCATCCTGCTATATATTATATATGAATACGGGATATCCATAGCTGCTTAGGCAGCATTGAATTTTTACAGAGGGCTGTGGCAGGACACAAGGGAAGTCTGATATAGCTTTCTACATCTACCAGCAAGCCTTTACTGGGACAACAGCACCACAGCAATTCAGGAGACTTTACAGAGGAGTAGGACATTGTGACCTGTGCACAGATTGTACAAGATCCCCCAAGACCTTTCTTAACCAAGGATAAGATGGCTAACTGTGACTATGTGTAAGTTATCTTGGCTTACTCCAAAAGAGATAATTTTCAATGTTTTCCTTCTAGGAACTTTTCTCTTTGATTTCTAAAAAGACACAGACTTTATCATTCCCTCTCTGCTTGTTGTTGCAATGAAAAAACTGACATAAGCTATTCAAAAGGATCAGCTAAGGTAACAAAACACCAAGGAATAAAACAAACACCTTCTAAAACACCTCTTCCCACCCATTCAAATTTCTAATAGCTCTCAGAGTCAAGCAACACAGCTTAAGGACAATTTTCACCTTGAAGGAACAGCAAAAGAGACCTGTCAATAGCAAAGGAGCCCTCCCAGTGTTGGACACTACGTGCCAACGAAAGAGCATCCCAGAGATAAAGTTCAACATTTCTAGAAGATAAGCTGGCAACTGTAAAAGTCCAAATAGCCCAGAACTTAATGAAAACCCCATAAGCCTTATTTTCTCTAATGGGTATCCAAAGTGTGTCTAACATAAAATATGTCTGTATTCAAACGTAATAAAACTTTGGAAATCTGAATGCAAGGAAACACCAATAGAAATCAAGTTTCTTTTGTGTTGTTTTTTTTTCCCTTGCTTTTTTAACGTTAAAATGTCATTTATGAACACTGGCTTGGTAACCACAGATAAAGCAGAGCTGAAAGATAACACAGTTAATGAAGCCTGTACTTGGCACATATTAGAGAGCCTTGACGGAATCCTGTGAATGAATTGAATAAATGTGAACCATAAAAAATTACCAACGAGGAGGTAATACTGCAAAATTTCAATGAAAAGTCTGAATCTCATTTCCATTTCTCCCCCTTAATCTTTAATGAGTAGTTCTGTTTTGAAATTAGTCTATGTAACAATTACACTTTCTGATTCATTAGGTTTTGGGATTGTGTTCAGGGCAAACGTGCTAACCCCTGTGTGAAAAATACGTTCCCATTTTTTTCACAGCTTCTCATATTCCTCCACACATTTGTCATTTGTATGTCTGCTCATATTCAGACAGCCTGATGCCTGACTGTTGTCTGGATTAGGTACAGGAAATATTTCTCTCTACTCACTGTATATAGTGCCAGGTGGAATGAATCACTCAGTGCTCCCTTGAACTTAAGCTCCACAGTAGCTGTGATCACTAACTTGGTAGTGTGACTTTGGGCAATCGTGCTTGTATCCACACACAAGGAAATACATCCCTCCCCCTCCTTCTCCCCTTCCTGCCACCCCTTGCAGAGGAAACAGTCTTTTTAAAAATAATAATCTCTGCATTCAACTGACAGCAGCTAAGAGCCTTCCTTCAGCTCCAGCACAATATTTCAATCTGATGTAGATGTACACTCACAGCACCCACACCACCTGCCAGCTGAAATCATCACCCTGTCCCACTGAGTGCCACTGGCTGTGGAACCTGGGATGCCTTCACTCATTAATCTGATGAGTCACCTGAAGTCAGGTGGACTACAAAAAGTCTGAACTGGGTCTTTCCCAGCACCTTTGTCAGGGACACAGGTAATTTGCTGTTAAAAGTGAGACTGCTTGCCAGAAACAGGTTCCCTCTAAGACACATGACAAGCCACAGATGGCATCTGCAAAATGAAAAACACGTAGAATATTTAACTCCCAATTTGGCAGATAATGGAAAAATATGAGGAGGAAAATCAGAATCGGAGGAGCTGCCAGCTTGGAGGGTACCTTGATGACAGCCAGGACCCACTGCAAACCCAGATTTTCTCCTCTTTGCAGAGAATTTAGTTGAATGTACAACATCTGGACTGAGCTGAAACAATGTGCAAAAGTGGCACCTGTGTCACACCAAGCAGGTCCACCTCAGGGCTGTTACTGATATTCTGCAACCTAGTGGAGAATGTCCCCCTTCAAGGAATGTCCAGCAACAGACTCTGTCTCCACAGGGACAGCTGGGTAGTCCAATGAGGAAGCCACTGTGCAGGATGGTGACAGACATGGCATGAAGCAGGTCACTCAGTAGTCAGATGATTTATCTGACCAGAGATGACTGTTTTCTCTCACTATCACTATCACTAAACTAGAATCAGTGTTACAACTTGAGTGACTGAATCTCTCTTCAGTATATCCACTGATTTTGACTTAAGACTAGCTTCTGCCATCAAGAGGAGTGTTTGCACCATACTGTGAAATACATTTTTTTCTGTAGCAACATCTTGTGCCACTGGTTTTCAAAATGCTAAGTCACAAAATGACACTGAAACATTAAAGGAAAACAGAACTGAAGTAAAATCTCCATTAAGTAACAAAACCACAATAGGAAGACTACCTTGATGTTTTACTCTGTATTTTATTTTATGCAACAGAGTAATAGGGAACTGATGTTCTATTAAAAACTATCACCAGAGAAAAGCATAGTCCTCATTCATGCAGTTAGAATCATCAGTGTGTATGTCCTTGTTCTAGAGAGTATTCTGGTTCAGTCTTCTTGAACTCTTTGAATTCCAATCTTCACAGCCCTGTATCCCACCAGTACTTTATAACGGTATATGCATAAGCATGTATTGCAAAGTTGGGACAGTCTTTTTAACAGAAAAATCCCACTAGCATTGGAAACGATTTAATTAATTTGCTACACAGATGTAAATAGCTTTGAGTGTTCACCTAAATGTGCGACTTGGACATTGCATTTGCAATAACAAGTGCTACAATAAGTCAGCACCAATTTTCATGACAACACTACTCTGTGTCCCTGGGAATGTCTCCAGACACTGTCTATAGCTATTTCAGACATTGCTAGTAAAGCTGCACACACCAGGACCAGTGCAAAAAGACTCTGTAACTATCAAAATCAAAACTTCCAACAATATACAACACGTTAAAAATGCAATCATTCTTCATCTCACTGTCCTGGGTTTCTGTAGTTGAATTTTTTTTTTGGTAGTGGCGGGGGTGCTGCAGAGGTGGTTTCTGTTAGAAGCTGCTCGAAGCTTCCCCCGTCCCATAGGAGCCAATGACACTTGGCCCCAGGAGGGACATCCATCTCCTGGCCAGGGTCAAGCCAATTAGAGATCACGGTAGCGCCTCTGTGATAACATATTTAAGAATTGGAAGTTGTTGTGAAGAAGAAATTCCAGGGAGCTAGAACATGGGATAACAAGGCAGACATCAAGGTTGCTGCAGAAGTGAGCAGGGGCAGGAGGCACTTCATGGAGCAGGGGAAGGACTCAGAGCTAAAACCCCTGCAGCCCATGGAGGAGTTCATGCTGGAGCTGTGGATACTTGAAAGGAGACCTGTGGACCCGTGGAAAGGCAGACCCATGCTGGAGCAGGAGACCTGTGGACCCGTGGAAAGGCAGACCCATGCTGAAGCAGGTTTTACCCAAGTGAGAGTTGTGGCCCTCGGGACAGGAGATGTGGAGGAGCTCCTGCCTGAGGGGTGGATTCACGTTGGAGAAGTCTATTCAAGACTGTCTCCTGTGGGACAGACCCCACAGAGCAGGGGATGGACTCAGTTGTGTTCCCCTGTAAACCGTGGTGAAGCAGGATGTCCCTCTGCAACCCATGGAGGCCCACTGGGGTGCAGGGACTCAACCTTTACTGCACCCCAAGAAGGAGTGATCCCGAGAGGTGGGGGAACTCACATGGCAAGCAGCAGCAACTGCAACGGACTGCAACCCCTCATGGACAGAAGGAGGAGTAGGGGGAAAGTGTATGTGTGTGGTGTGTGTTTTAAGACTGTTTTTTTCCTCTCTATTTAGCTTAGTTTTTATCCTGTTAGTAATAAATTTAGGTATTATCTCACTTCGAGTCTGTGTTTGCCCATAAAGGTGGTGGGTGGATGACCCCTCTCCCTTCTGCCTAGTTGCAGAAAGGGATTTAATGAGTCCATGGAATCCAGCCAGGGTCAACCCACTACACTCACAAACAGACAGTAGCAAGTAGTAAGTGAACATGGAGGACCTCAAGATCAGGCAGCAGATAAAACAGCACCTTGTTACTGACTGGCAAGTCCAGGCTTTATAAAACATTAAGACTTCATTCTGAAACAGTGCCAGGTCATACCTGCACTTAAGAAGCTTCATTTGTTTAGATTAATTATGTCAAAAATCAGGCCCACTTGGATGCTATACATGCACATGTAAAACAAGTTGAAACTCCCCTCTAGTTGCACAGATCAACACTTCACTCGTGGCTTTACTGATTATAGAAAACCATGGGTTCACCAAATGAAGTCCAAACAAGCCATCACCTCTGTATTTTGTTCATCAAATGTGTATATTACATGCAAACTTTCCTCTCAAGTGCCAAAGTGCCTTGGAAAAAGCAAGATATTGACTTTTGGGTTCGAAATCAATTTTTTATTTGATGCTGGGCTATCAAGCTTTGCCTGTACATAGTCAATGAGAGCTCCGGGTGGTTGTTTTTTCACCAGCATGCATCTGATTGAATTGAATGCCCTACAAGTAATGCTTTAAAAAACGTCCAGGACACCATCAAAG
Source organism: Grallaria varia (assembly GCA_013396735.1). Lineage (NCBI taxonomy): Eukaryota > Metazoa > Chordata > Aves > Passeriformes > Formicariidae > Grallaria > Grallaria varia. The sequence goes on from VWZG01007266.1 coordinate 511,119, forward strand.
GATGATACGTAGACTTTTAACCCACAGTGTTACTTAATAAAAGGAAATCACAGTCTGATAAAATCAAGGTAGAATATTACTGTTTAGACTCTGACAATTTATGATGAATCATTGTCTTAAACACAGAAGAAAGTGGGAAAAAAACCCAGAGTATCTGACAGGTGGTAACTTTAAATAACATATTTAAGTTCTAAAATTACTTATGGGAAACATGTGAAAGTAGCCTCTACAGTGCCTAACTAAGCAAATTTTCTGGCAACCCTGGAGACACTGCTGGGCTTACTGAAAAGAAACACCTTTAACTACTCTGATACTACACACTGGAGGCAATGGTAGCCTTTGAAGGCTCAAGCTGTTGAACTGCTGGCCTTTCTGGTCTAGGCATATAAAAATCAAATAAACAATGCTTCGTTAGAGCTCCCTCCCTCTCAGAAATGCCCCAAACATAAAAACTGACTGTGAGCCACTCTAGCGAGATGCTGCAGTCATCCATATTGTGCTCTCAGCCCCTAAGGTCTGGGATCTCATTTTTTGAATCCCATAATTGCAAGTCTTAATTTTCAGGAGGATGCTTAAATGACTTTGCTGTGCCACTTTGACTGCGCTGGTGGCTTCTGTAAGCTCCCTTCCAGCTATATAAACCCTAAAACTCATTTGTAGTCACCCAGCATATCCCAGTAGCTGTGGTTTAGCCAATGCCTATCCACTTGGATGACTACAAGTCTCCTTTCAGAAGTGTCCAACTTGCACAGACTCAGCAAAAGCAGCTGGGTGCCATCCCTCATACATGAAAGGCCGGGAGAAATGGAAAAAATTCTGATTTTCTGCTTTCCACCCCACACCCCCACCCCCCACCTGTTTAAGAAACACAGCTGTTATTGCACCTAAGATTATCCTTCTTGAAAGAAATGTGGTGTATTTCTCTGATGTCTGCAGGTTATTGACTCAAGGCCCCAAGGAACTCTTTGGTACAGAGAATGTTTAGCTGGTTTCCCTGCATACACTCTCTCCTGTGTCTGCTTTGTGATTCTTTTATTCAGCAACATATGGAGGCAAATATATATGTATGGAACAGAAAACCACACAGTTGAGCCTTGTCCAAACTAGACATGATTAGCTACATAGTAACACAGGCAAATTTCTGAATTGTTTGTGTAAAGCAGCTCCCAAAATTAAAGTACATCAGCAAAAGGTGCCTTTGGCTGCTGCAACAGCAAATAAACTCAGGATTTTGCCAGCACAGCTCTGCAGGGTTTTGGTTTTATTTTTTTTTTTTCATATAGCTACATTAGAAAAAGCTTTGAAATATAGACTAGATCTTTGTCTGGTTTTCCCTAAAAATAAAATGAACAAATAGTCTCTATTTCGCTTAGGCCCTTCAAAAATCTCATTCAAACTGCAGCGCTGTTGTGACTTAGCTGTACACAGACAGGACTAACAGATCCTCGGCTTCATCAGCAAAGCTGACTATTTACAGCAGCTGAGGAAATATAGTCTGGTTTATATATTTTTTTACAATATTGTTAGCCATGGCAATCCAGAGCCCAATCTTTTGCAAATATGAAGCACACAAGTTCCATGCAGTTTGACCATATGTCAGGACCAGGTATGTGCTCTTAGTGATCAGGGGTAAAGATTATTATCCTGTAAAAACATTTTTAAAATTTGCTGTGTTGAACGTTAACTTGTAAGCTTTGGGTCTGGATTCTGACCTCCAAGAGGCATGCAATTGCCAGAGCCAACAGGGAGTTGCACAGCACTGACATCAGAGCTAGGATTTTGTCCCTTTCTTTTTCATTTATATGTGATCCAGGCTTATGAATGAGTGTGTCTCTGGAAAAACACAATTCCATTTATTTCACAGCAAAGTGCTTATGAAATGTGACATGATGTGATGCAACATGATGCCAACAAGCACTAATGATCTTAATTATTTACTTGGAGAAAGAAATGGGGAAATTTCATGTTGGCAGCAACAGAATTAAACTAATTCAAGTCTTTGCTGGCAAACAGATTTTTTTCATTACTTTGGATCAACTTCCGTGAATGCTGTTGCCCAGGTGCCACCAAACAGGCACTGCACAGTACAGAACCAGTTCTCCAGTTTTTCCTCTTACCCACTCCTTGCCTCCATCCTCCTTTAAAATTTTTTTTCTGCCTTTAAAGTTTTAACAAAGCCATTTCTGTTAAACACCCCCAAAGTACAATATAAACTGGTGACAACTCAATCTGACAGCTGTGACTGACATGATGTCTGTCACAGTGATTAATACCTAGAATCCCCGCCCCATTCACTGCATATACAAAGCTGACTGATTTCCTTTGGTGAAAACCATGGGTGCAGTTGAGTGTAAAATATCCTTGCACAGGTGGAAAATCTTATTCCCTTTGGCACAGGAATCTGATTTGTGAGAGCTGGGCTCCATGACCTTTCCCTTCAGATTCTATTTGACATTCTCGGAAGCACAGTGGCAGACGGCCGCACTCCAAATAATTCTGAAACAGACATAAAACTTTTATATTTTTATTAACACTTGAAGAGACCGCTAAAAGAAAATCAAAACTATGAATCTGTCAAGACACCCTCAGCAATGCTGCACTTTGTTCATAGAAGTATCATGATGGAATGGAAATGTAGCTTGTCCTGTGTGTATATTTGTCTGTCTATTCATAATACCTCCACCTCTAAAAATCTCAGTACTAATTAATACAGTCGCTTTGGAAGCAGAAGTCTGAGAGAAAATACTTATGATGAGTCTCATTTATCACTTTCTTTTTTTTTTTGCTTCTACATTTTATGTTATATACCAGTGGCATGCAACACATATCAAGAAAACTATAAGTACAGTACACCTAAATATTAACAGATCATTAAGACATTTATACATGTTCTGATGTTATTTTTTCACCTGATTATTCTGAATATACCTTTGTATATCTCTCTGCCTTGTTACAGCTAGACAAATGTATACTGTGCTAAAGAGACAGAAAAACCGTGTTATAGTCAAAAGATTTTGATCTTTTCTTAATTCCTGCTCTTAACTTCTTTGTTTCCCTACCAGGAGCTATTGCCTTTACTGGCATCACACATCAAAGTGATGATTGCTGCCCTTCAACTTTCATCTCGGAAAACAGGGTTCTTTAAAAANATTATTCTTTATTATTGTGGTTTTCTTCAGTTTATTGTGGTTTTCTTCAGTGCAGAAGTAACAAAGAAAAAACAGGGTACCAGGCTGTACAGTAGTTATTCTGAAGTGCACAAGACAGAAAAGGTTTGAAAGAAGTATATCTATTTCTGCAAGTCATACTTCGCCAACAAAAGCCTACAAACTGCCCATGTGTGAAACTGTCACTGGATTACTGGTACCCCTACATACGCCAATAGAGATTTTCAAGAGCCCTAAAAGAAGTAAGGTATCAGCTCCCATTTATGTCACTCAGTGACATCCATGACCTTGAAAAATTCACCATGAAAATTTCAAAATCAAGCCCCAGATCAGTGATATTAGTGCAGATCCCTCAATCCAAGCACTTAGGTTCTTTAATAATGTACTTTGGAAATACACAGTCCTAGTACTAAGTGGAGTCCAATATTAGGTGAGGATTCCATTATCATGCGGCAGTTCAGGAAAGTGACAGTGCACTCAGATAATAACACACTAAAGTGTGTGACTTTAAAGCTCAGATTATCATGAAAGATGAGTTTTATAAAGTTCTTTTCATTACTTCCTGTAAGTGCTCTTGACATTCTCTGAAGCAGTTTAAGAGACCTTCCTAAGAAAATTGCCAAAATAAAGTAATAATTTTCTTATAATATTGTTCAACAAATGTGAGCATAGCATGATTTAGAAATGAAGATCAGGGCTTACAAAGACGGTGCACACATGCACACATCTATATATTAACAATGGTTTTGCTCTGATCAAAACAACAAACAAAAATTTCACATGTGCATTGTCAGAGACCTACAACAGCTGTTCAGTGTAGAAAGGGAATTTTTTATGACCTTCAAGTACCCTGACAATATACATTTCAACTATATATGAAACTTTGTTTCAAACACTGGAAGTTATTCTCTGAACAAAACAATTTACACTGGCTTCATACTGGAAACATTGCTACAAAATTTATACCCTTTCTATCTCCTTTTAAACAGAACAAATCAAGTTCAGAATGCAGTTGTATTAAAAAACTACCTGAATTTTGTAGGGACAATCCTGTTAAAGCCACTTTATTCTCTGCCAAAGGCACCAGCTGGCACAACTCCTTGAGGATGACAAATTTTTTTGTTTTAATTAAAGAGATGATCATAAAGATATATTTTATTCTGTAACTCAAGAATTACATGTGATAAAGAGAGTTTATTTTGGTTCCCTTCACAGTTCCAGAGCCTCCTCTACCTTCTAGATGGATCATGCACAGTCTGGAATGGACCCATCAAAAACCACAGACTGTAAATTAAACAGTGGGATGAATAACTGGCTGCAGGGCTTTAGGAATGCTAACAGAACACACACTATTCAGTCTACTGTGGCGGAATTTCTTTCGAAAATACACTTCCGAAGTAGAAGAAAAATTACTCAATACTGTGATTTAAATTAATAATGACCAGATATTTTTAACTTTCAGGATTAAATTTCACTAAATTTTTTTATGCACAGAACTTTGGATTGTACACTTTTATCCTAAGGGTTCCCAAAGCACTTCCCATATTTACCAAACTGATATCCAAGCTGCAAGAAAGAATCATTTAACTAACTCATTACTGGACAGCCATCACACCTGCCGAAGAACAAGTCAGCTGCTGCATGAAGGATGAAGACCTGACTCCACTGAAAACAAGTGCAAAACTCTGAAAGACTTTAGTAAGGCTGGAATTTTACAACTCAATTTCTGAAAAAATACCTTAATACTTGAGGGTAACCTTAACAGTGGAAACCAGGCAGGACTTTCTTTATTCTTCAGTTCCAGTGATCAAACCATGACAGGGACAGATCTGTGCCTGCTGTTAGGAATGTAGCAGCCTACCTCCCTGCCAGTGTAACCATTTGGAAAGAAATGCGTAGAAACTCCCACAGAGATCCCACTGCCCTTGATCTGCAGCAAAACTCCTATACTGTCAATACTTGCCTTGATCTGCAACATAACTCTTGATGTCAGCGGCAGTTTTGTGCACAGTGTGGGCAGTATCTGGCTCCTAAGGAAAGTTTTAGACGCTGGGGATGCATTGAGATTAATCAGCATTTGATGCTCCACTGAAGAAAAACAAATGAGCAGGGTTTGTGGATATAGTCAGCGAGGAACATGCAACTGCAGATGGAGAAGGCGGCAGAAAAATTACAAATGAAGCCAGAAAAGAAGAGCAGGGACAGGTTAGCCCTGAAGAAGGATCACTGACAGAAGGACCAGATTGTCTTCATCTTTTCTATAGTTTTCTTCTAAACTATCAACTTTCTTCTGGACCATCCCTGACCTTCCCTCATCAGTCAAATATGAACTCCAAAAGCCCTGCCAAACTTTCCTTAAAACCAGAGCTTATAAACCATATAAGCCAGGGGGGTTGGATGTAGATGCTCAATTTCCCTGCATCCCACTCCTACCTGGTCCAGTCAGTATCTACTGAAAGATTCAAAGGCAAAACACCAGATTGCTCCCTGAAGTGAGCCCACAGACCCAACTCCAACTTCTGGGCCAAGAGATGGCCTGACCTCATAGAAAAACTCTGGGCAGGAGGGAATTTACACACTTCATTTCTTTTGATTCATGGTAGTAAAATTATCAGTTACAAACCCTCAGAGCTTCTGTGCAATTGCACAGTGTCTAGTGGAGGAGTAAAGTGATATTCTCCTTATTTGGGACAAGATACTTTTAAAATAATCTATCTAGTATATACTGGGAGCCAGAAACATTAATAATTTTTATTGCATAGCAATTTTCATCCTAGATTTTCCAAGTAATTTACAGCATTAATTAGTTAAGAGCATCTGATAACAGGACTCCATATTCAGAGGATTATGACTATAATTAAAGGCAATGAAATGATGAAAGGAACAGTGCTCAATTTGTACATTACAACAGTGAACTCTGAAGTAACGAAAACAAAGTTGAGCACAAAGATTTGTGACTAAGGACACACAACCATATGTATTTAATTCCTCAATCCTTCTTCCAGCTAGGAATATGTGTATGTGAGGTCTACTAGATTTGGTAAAAGCTTTGTTGTGGGACAGATGAAGACCAGAGGAGCAGCAGGAAAAAAAAAAANAGTTCTGCGGTGGCAATTAAAATTAGAAGGCTGAGCTCAAATGTTTCAGGCTTGCCAAAGGAAATCATTTGGGTGGCAGTAACAGGAATTTTTAAGATCCGTTGCTGTGGAAGGGCTGGTCACGAGACAGCTTTCTGCAAAAGCCAAAGGTCCTTCAAGTGCTGCAAGGAGAGGAAGCACAGAACTACAGATAATACATGACCTGGCAGTAACCCAGCTTACTGGAGGTGTTTTTTATGAGTTATTTCCAAAACAGCAGACATAATAATGGTGTCTTTCTGATGGCTGGTTGGTATCACGCATGCTCTGACTTCTCTGCCTGACAAAAAGAATGGGCATCAGTGCAATTCTCCTTATCCTTTCTTTCACAAAGGTATCAATTTCCACAAAACTTGTAGGAATTTGGTATCTTTGAGAACTCTGCTTCCTATCAAGCAGCCAAAATTGGCCAACAGCTTAAAAATACATGTACAGGGTGTCAGGCAGAGAGGCAATGCAGTTATTTAGACCTTATTTTCTTAAGAAATACAGTTTAAAATGAAGGTGATTGCAACAGGAGGACAAATACAGATTGCATCATGAATTACAAAACAATCTTTAACAAACCTGCCAAAATTATTGCTTTTCTTTAGTCACATATATGCAGACAATACATGGTCTTCTTTATGTAAAATACTACCTCCATCTTGAAGAGTTCAAGATATTACTTGGGAGAGTTCAAGTGCATTCTGGTCTGTTGTCCCTGCCTATGATGAGAGTTGGACCTAGATGACCTTTAGGGTCTCTTCCAACCCAAACCACCCTGCAATTCTATGATTTATGGGGAGAAATGAAAGTGGTGATGACCGTCTTTCTGTCTTGAAGAAAGCTCCACTTCTTTTAGGAATCAGTATAAAAGGTCCAGTGAAGTAACACATCAACAAAATTTCCTTCAGTGCAAAAAGAACCTTCTTTTTTTTCTCCCTATTAAAGACTTAGGATCTTTGTAAGATCATCTGCAGAAAGACAGCATACAGCTTATGATGATGGACCAGTCAAGTGGCCTCCTCATAATGATGAAAGGTGTTGAAATTGTGGATGACACACTAGAAGCCATCAAAACTGCATGGAGGGAATGTATCCTCTACATGCATGCTACAGTCACCAACGTTTTCAGTACTCTACACTTCCCAGGCCAGTGGGAATCAATGGATTCAGAGAATTTTCACTTATTAGAAGTTTGTATCACAAATGGTAATTAGCCATCCAGAATTGAAGGCTGGAAAACTAATAACACTGTATCCAAATAAATCAGGAAATCTTGATTCATCCTCTCTAGAAGCTGGCTGTGGCTGTTGCTACAGGCATCCTTCATCAGAGACCACGATCCCTGGCAAAGCAAGCAGGGATCCATGCACAAGTATTGATAGTATTTCTACCTCTTAGCTGACATGGAGCTACTGATAAATACTCTGTTGACTCCAGAAGAGTTTCTGCCTACAAATCATGCCAAATGAACAGGTACAGAAGCAAAAGGAAGGCACTGGATGACATGAACAGTGTTGTGACTCAAACAGCTTATCTGCAGATGAAGGTAGCTGTTTGAGCTGTGCAGCGCTCTCCAGAAACTCAGCATCTGGCACAATGAAAGGAACAGAGTGGTTTTCTGCAGGACCACTGCCAAAGTCTCCAGCTCAGTAGTGATCTGAACAGCCTTTCATAAGCTTTCATGTGCTGTACATATCTGATACAGAAACACACAGTGCTCCAAGTGGTGGTGTGCAAGTTTACAGCCTACCTGACTTGTCTGGTGCCAAGCACACTCATCTGAGCAAGAGAGATTGCTACCGACTGGGTCACTGCCACAACAGCTGGTCTCTGGTGATGGGGGATGATGCCAGGCCCGTATCTACTATTCACACCTCTGTACTAGAAGAAACTGTGTTTTTGTTCTGAGCCAGGGTCAATTATGACAATGTGATTCCTCACACAACTCTTAACAAAACACAGCTTGAGCCACAGAGACTTTGGATCAGCAGCAAGGAGAATTGTGCCTCTTTATATGGAAAAATTCCGGGGGTGCGGTGGGGGCACTTTCCTTGTGGTTTGTTTTTTGTGTTTTTTTTTCATTTTTTCTTGTAGCTGTAAAGGCTGCTCTATACAGGTGCACACCATATTCTAATGCTTTTCCGAAAACACATGATCTTGGGCATTTCTGAAGACCTTCCAGATACTGCTCTGATACAATTCATAGAGGCAATACTCTAGACTGGATGAGTTAAGATAACACTGAAAGAAGGATTACAGCAATATGTAAAGGGAAGGAAAATGAAGTGGGTGGAGTATTCCAAGACTGGCAGGCACCGCGCACAAAGTACTCTACACCAATGAGAGTATGTAAAACCATCAGGCAAAATCTGTGCTAAACTGTGGAAGATATTATTGGTCAAACATCTGCATCTACAACAACATCCAGAAAAGATGCACTCAAAAAAGAATTGCAGGGTTTGGTTTTTTTATTTTTCATTTCAAATGCTGATTTATACTATGTGTATTCCCGCTAGTGCAGGTCTGTGAAACAAATAACCTGACTGGTGGAGAAACTTAAACACACGGAACAGTCATGTTCTCATCTTTTGGCATACTATTTCCTTTTTCTAATTTATGTTACTAAACTTTTCAAGAAAAGAGTACTCTCTTGGCAAATCAGAATGAATGCAAAGGAGCAATCAACAACATATATAGCACACAAATCTTTGTACCTACCCTCCCAGGGACTGGAAGCAAGTTCAGATTTAGAGAGAATATCCCCAAGGATTTACACCTATAAATATATTTAATAAACTCAGTAAAAACATGAAGTGTGAAGTAAGCACTTCATCAAAGGCTTATTTTGGTTTTCAACAAATAAGAAAATTAAAACTCCTGCTGCCCACATGAGTGTGTGTGTCTGGATCTTTCTTGATGGATATAATTATTCATGGCATATTAGAGCTTGTCAGTCTGTTTAACCAGAAAAAAAAGACATATCAGTCCTAGAGGAGATCTAAACAACTTCATTATAAAAGCTTTGAGGAAGTCACAATACATTAGGAAGAACAAATGTAGTCTGCAGTGGTTTTTCAGTTCTTTCTACACCATTGACTTACAAGAGGAAAGTACTACTAATTACACCTACTTGCATTGATTACTTTTTTTCTTCAGGATGAATTACCTCGTCCTCTTCTGAATCTAATGATTTAAATTAGAATGAAACTGCAATGTGATGGAGGTTGGAAGTTATCCTTGAAAGAGAGACATCAAACATGACATTAAAAAAAACCCCTCTTTCCCTATTAACTGCCCTTCCAAAACAGGTTAAACTTGAAGTGATGTGATTTAGCAAACGCAATGGTGGTATAATATACCTCACATTACAGGAAATGCCAGATATATTTCTTGTGGCTATAGAAGGTTCAGTGATCCAGACCTGGATAAGATATGATCCTGTTTACACCAATGTAAATCCAACATAAATTCCACTGAAGCCAAGGAATTAGTTAGATTAGAATCTAGTTCACTAAATCATAAATGATTACATTCTTAGGCACACTCTTCTTATCTATCTCCTTTTCCTCTTGAGACTCTCCAGTTTTGCTGCCAGGACCATGAGGATCATCTAAATGAAACTCATATGCTATGGGTCATGGAATACCTCCCAATCATTTCTACATCAGACCAAATCATTTGTAGTTGTGGTAGAAAAGATCAAACATTTCTGTTGATTTTTTGTTTGTTTTTCATTTGTACTATCCCTGTGAGAACTCAGTAATTAGGAGACAATTGCCATGGTAACATATTATGCTCAAATCTGAACATAATTAAATCAGTTGCAAAATTTCTATCAGGTTCTTCTGAACAGTCAACCCCTCCCTCTACTCATACAAGATTGTATTTCACCCACCAGTCTGGGACTTTTGTCTGACCTGGTTCTTGCAATGTCAAGCTGAGATGGATCATAAAGAAAATTTCCTGACTGTTTGTCAGATTACTTCCTTCATCATTTACAGGTTATTATAGCAATTACCACTATCTTTTTCGGTTTTCATTCCCCTCCTTTTCACACCCTCTCTTTAGGTATGCACCAATCATTCTTTGCCACCCTTACCATTTTGTAATCAATGACAAAATACTTCTTAATTCCCAGATCTATATTCTTTGCCCAGATAGTTACAGAGCACACTTTCCCATGGAATAGCTACTATTAATCCATTAAAATTTGAAAACTTTACACCTTCTCATTCATTTATAATATAGATGAAAATGCAATCAAAAATTCCACGAAAGACAACGACACTACAAATCCAGCATGGATTTAAAGCAACTGATTGAGTGGATCCTCACAATGTAGCCCAACACAAAACAAGAGGTATCAGAGGTGCTGGCAGTATATCAAAGGATTTGGAGGGACAGGGATGGGGTGACACTACAAAAGCTTATCTGGATATTGCACAGAACATATATAAAATGACAAGAAAGAGACCTGATAGTCAATACATAGCAGAGGAATCAATACATGCCAAGGAAATAAATGGTTATAACTCTAAGATGGCAAAGTATGCTAAATCCTTTGTACACTAACAGAAGTGCATACATTAGCGTCAGGCTGGTGTGCAGTCAATGTCACTGCCTGGATAAACACACATTAAAGCACTTTTTTTCAGTGGTTTTGTATTTGTTCTTGTTTTACTTTATTCTACTCCATTACACTGGTAATAAATTAAATCAATTCCCCCAAAGCTACATCTGTGTTGCCTGACACTGTAAATGCTGAGTGATATCTTTATCCTTTTCTCGACCCACAAACTTTTCATTACATTCTCTCCCCCTGGTCTTATGAAGGCAGGGAGTGACAGAGTGGCTTGGTGGGCACTTGATGGCCAGCCAAGGTCAGCCCACCACACCATCAAATCCACATCTCTACAACTGAGAAACAGAGATGTTGTGCGGGACCATGTCAAAGAACTTACAGAAGTCCAGATACAGTATATCAGTTGCCCTCCCTTTATCCACCAACACAGTCTCTGCATCACAGAAGAGCACCAGATTAAGTCAGGTGCAATTTGCCCTGCGTGAAGCCATGCTGGCTGTCTCTAATCAACTCCCTGTCACCCACATGCCCTGACATAGCTTCCAGGAGGATCTGATCCATGATCTTACCAGACACAGAACTATCTGACTGGTTGGTGGTTCCCAGGGTCCTATTTTTAACCTGTTCAAAACCAATTGTGATATTTCACTTTTTCTAGTCACTGGGGACTTTGCGTACTGCTACGACTTTACAAATACGATAGAGAGATGTTCAGCAGTTGCATCTGCCAGTTTTTACCCTGTTATGTGCAAGTCATTATTGTGCGAATAATAACACTCAATATTTTCTTGTTGGATGCAGGAAAACATAGGAAAGTCCAGGCACTGAAGACTGGGGGCAATCTTGACCTTACAACACAAGTGCTATTTGCCTTGACTGATCTCATACATAATTTTTTGCATTCTTTTTCATATATTTCTATTTTCTGCAGCCCCCAGTAGCTTAGGCCTTATATAATCAGTGCTTTGAAAGCTAGGAGAATTATAGGCTCCTGAAATCTCTTTCCCTGTAGATTATTTTCTTCATCTGCATGATCTCAGTGGCATGTGTAAAACTCATGCCCTAGATTTTAATGATGGTGACCTTTGGGAATTACAGTTGAGTCAATGCCAGTTTAAACATGAGCCTGCTACTGTATTATATCTTTGCAGCTGTAGCCAAGTGAGAGGATGACAAGTGTAATTACCAGTTTTTTCTGTGAAAACTCCTAGTCTGAGAAAATGCAAGAACCTTTACAAAATGAGAGCATGGATATGTCATGACTTTGTAACACTACCACAAGTGGAAGTGTTTTATTTTTCACCAAAGTCAGATGCATTTGCTGTAGAAAACATAAGTTTAGTCAAGAAAACGAACATGTACTGCCCTATACACTATTCTACATGTTTCTGTTATCTTGGAATTGGGATAGTTTCATATATTGCTTTAAACTGCTACTTTGGAATAATTGCCAACAGTGTTACAGTAGAAAGTATAACACTCCATTTTATAGTTTCGCATCAACTATCCAGTTTGCAAATTTAACTTTGCAAACCAGCTGACATAATCTGGACAATGGGAAGTAAACTGACTTGTTTGAACCTCAGGTACTATCGGCAATAAAACAACTGAAGCTAAATAGATGTAAAGACAATTAACTGATTTTACTGGGTCTACAGATATGTATGTGATTGGAATTTATTTGGAATTAATTATTCTACCAAGGCATCCCAAGACACAACACAGTCAGCAGAAGCCTTGAGATGCCATTCCTTCCCTCTTGATCTTCTTTACCTTTTTTCCACCAGTTGGTGATGGCACTGAGGCACCTACATTGTGGCACTGAAGCTGCTCTCAAACTTTGAAAGCCTCCTCCTGTCTCTGTGGGTGGTACCTGTTTGCACAGGAATAACTGGGAAGAAAATTTAGATTTCCATCAAAACTAAGAAAAAATGTTGGAGAACATATCAAGGTTCAAAAAGTTTCAACAATGAGGGCTTCTATGTATATCAGCAATTTTAGAATGTAGAAAATTATCTCCATGGTGATAAATAATTTAATCTACTTTTGATTCAGCACTCCAAGTCTCTGATGACAATGACAGAATTATTTTTAGTATCCACTGAAAGACACTTTAACAGGTAGGCTTTTGTGCATCAGTTTTTCTGGTAAAAAAATAGTACAGCATGCACGCACAGGGGAAACTACAGCTGAAAAGGAATTTGACAAGTGCTGCTGTAAGGTATTTCTCTGAGATGTTAAATGTCTCCCTTTCTGAATAGTTTGGATTTTGTTTCAACATCCTTTTGCTATTCAGTGTCAATGCACAGACTAATTGTATGTTACAGTAGCAATTTTCACCATGACGCTATTTCACATACTGAATCATATTGCATAGCAACTTGCATAGTTATTACTGGGTCTGACCAGAGGAGAACTTGATGGCATAATGAATTCTGTATGAAAGAGAATCTGATCTGTGGTTGATGTTAGTCTAGAATAAATCTGTTAACTTCAGGAGACTTGTGCTGGTATCATTCAGACATGAGTTAGATACACACTGTCTATTCATAAAACCACTCACTGCTAGAGGGAATTATACCTTCTCATTACACGTCACAGAACCTACACTGGTAGCAGTCCTGTTGCCAGCACTGTCCTGTCCCAGCCAGCTAACGGGAAGATAAACATATCCATGAAATGAAGTGCTCAGATACTCCTTCATTGAAATGGGCCACAGAAATACGTAGCGAGCCAGAGGCTCAGCCATACTGGTGATACTGGGCTACACTCGCTCAGTGTCTTGAGCACAGAGTGGTTACAGCAGTTCCTCAGGTGTGAAGACAATGACAATGCAATATTATTGGGTGAGCTCATTTCCTGATGCTTTTCCATGAGCTCCAGTTTACCTTTACTTGCAAAGCACTGAAAAGGCACTGAGGCTGGACTTCCTCATGGGCTACTGCAAGTCACAAAAACCCAAAGCTCAGATACCATAGGACTTCTAGCTAAATTCGAAGCAAAAGTCAGAATCACCAAACAAAAAGCCAGGGAACAGCCATGGTGATATTAATATAGCCAAATGATTCCTCAGTGTTACTCACAGACTAGCCCTCTAGGCTCATCCAATTCCCTAGGCTCCTTCTGCAGACCATGGAGAAACCCAAACACTGAAATCCAGCCCACATGCTTGGTGTTTATGAGGTTTTTACTTGGACAAGGGGATAATAGAGCCTCTTGGGGGCAGATGGCTGGAATGTTTTTTAAGCAGGGTTGTGAAAGAGGTAAGTTAATAAAAAAGGCAAACCTGGGCAGGTGCCCTGAAGCCATCACAAGGATGGGAGGGCCTGCAGCGGAAGGGGGCACTGCAGCTGGCATTACTGGCAGACTCGAAGGCTTAAAGGGAACAAGGCAAAGGGCAAGAGTCTGAGCAATGCTTAGGGGCTTGAAAAGCAGGCAAAAGAAATGCAATGGAAGGAGTTAATGAAGAGCCAGCAATAAATACTATCAGCCACAGAGTTCTGAGTAGGCAACTGAAATTCTCTGTAGGTTAAGGAGCCCAAAAAAACAGAAAGTTCGAAGAAAATAGAAAAGGAACATGAGAAAAGCAAAGCAGCATACACTGGAAAACCCAGATGGTGCTTTTGGTCACAGGCAATGAAGAGTTCACGAAAGCTGTGTACGTGTAACCGCAGGCAACCATCAGCTCTGACATCTGCATTGCCAGATTCCCACACTTTTGGAAGACAAATAACTTGTTTTGAAGGGAACACTTCAAATAATAGTATAGATATTGCTGTAAATCACAGTCTTATTCCTCAGCTGTATTTCATCAACTTTACCTTATGTACCATCTTTCTATCATATGCCAGACACAATGTTCCTCTATCCTATTACCTCCTAACAACCACTCCTAAATTCAGTATTTCACAGTCCTCTAATTCTGCTGTCTTTCAACCCATATATAAATGTCCAGTTCTACAGGCTAGAGGTAATATTTCTGTGATTTTCCCCAGCAGCTCTCAGTCCCAATACAAGGATGAATAGAGAGAAAAAGCCTTGCTGGATAGTGCATCTCAAGTAGGCTTTCGAAGCTCTGAAGCCATCAAACTAAATGACCATTCTTATTTCATAGTTTTGATGTAGGTAACTCTCTTAATGCTCAAAAGGAGTGCCATCAAAACATTTTTTTCGTGAGTGCCACCTGTCCAGTTTGCTTTTGAGTGAAGGAAATATTTATTATCTTTATTAAATTTCAGTGGCACAATATCAAAAACACATGTACAATTGCAGTTTAATTATATGACTGAGTCTCTCACAGGCTGGGTCTCCTATACCGAAATACAGGACAAGTCAGTTCATGGCGAAATTTCTGAGAAACAGGGGTGCTGTTCTGTTCCAAAAATCGGGCTGTTCTGTGTAAAAAAAATAATGCTGGAACACGACTTGGTTTCAGGCACAAAACAGAAAAAAGACACAAAGTGCTTATGAGGCATTTTTAATAGCACTTTTTGGCCTGAAATGCCATTTTCACACTCCTCAATCACTGCTTACCCTGTACCTACAAAGTAAATAAAGACAAGCAATCCTGAAATGTATCCTAGCTGGTCTTAAATGCAGGATTCCTTTTTCCATATTGATTTCAAAAGTGCAAGACCAACACCAGCTCAGCTTGAATTTTAGAAAAGTTTGGTCCTTGAGCAATCTACCTGCTTACCATGTAAACCTATTACAGTATTTGGACTAATCCTTTTGTCAAAAGGATTCCCGGGAATAGCAAGAAGCAGCTACTTTTATTATGTTTTTATTCTAGGCAGTGTCTGAAAACTGGATGTGTGGCTATTAAGAAAGTAAAATTCACTCATTGAGAGCTCCAAATAAAGAATAAGCTCCTACATAATCATTTCTGCAAGTCTGCAGGAGTAGGTCTAAGGTTCCTGGAGCTTACAATCATGCTTCTTTGTTTCCTTTGCTTGAATAAACATTTGATAAAGGGAAGATGAAGAGAAATGTTAATCCTGAATTTGTATCTCAAGACATGCAGGGGAGAGAGAGAGAAAGAGAGAGACAAGGATCAGGCTAGATTTTCTTACAAGGTTATAAGAAAAATAAATCCAAAGATACTAATCAGGGAATTATCTCTCCTCTTATCTAAACAGCTACTTTAATGCAAAGTATAACTGGTCTTCCAGAAAGACTTATGTTTGCTTAAAAAGGAAGATATACGGGCCTACTCAGATGAAAAAAAAATAAAAACAAGCGACAATAGTGAAGAATGAAGACAGCTTCAGAAATGTAAAGGGTTTGGGGACATATCATGGAAGGGGCTAAATGGCTCCAGACATTCCTCCTGTAATTTACCAGACAAAAAAGGTCTAAACATAAAACAGAGAAGCATGAGTCCTCACCTCACCACTGACTGTGACTATCCTTGTAGTCTAAGACAAGCTATTTAACCCATATAAATCTTTCCATCTGTTCAATAGGTTAATAATATTTACCTACTCATGTCTTTGGGATTAAAACATTATTATTTTTAAAGTACTTTGAAGATGAATCATGCTATATGATTGCTAAATATTATTACTATTACTAAAAATGTGACATATTGTTTGAGTAAAAGAAAATAGTATATCTTTATCTTAAGCTTGTCAGTGCATAATGAACTGAAATTGTGACTGCTTAATATAGTTACTGCAATTTCTAGTCTGAATGTTCTGTATTTATTGTTCGCATTGAAATGAAGTATATTAAATTAACAAGATTATACTGTATGATTGCTCTCCTCTTGAGACCCTTAAGAAATTAGGCTGTCCTAAGGAGCACAGTGTTTAAATAAATAATATTTTATACATCAGTTTATAAGCATGGACTGTCGTTTTTCTGCATCTTTGGATGTGTTTTTAATGTTATCTCATTCCACATTATGTTCAAGGGAAACTTCATTGCTTTGAACATTAAAAACAAAAGAGTACAAAGTACATAAAACTGGACTGCAGGAAGAAAACCTGCAATGGGAGCTGAAGGGACGAATTGTTCTATTTAATCTTTTTTTTGTGAGCATTTATTCTCTGCTGTACCATTCCTACCTTATATACAATTAATAACCAGTGGGGAAAACAATGCTACTGCTCTCTTGTGCACTCACAAAAGCATTTTCCATTCTTTCAGTATCACTGAAGAAAACACACGTTAGAAACCCATCACCCAGTCCAGTGTTAACCAATATGATGTCTGGCTCTGCACACCCACTGGCACATCACTCCTGCTAGTGGGCTGGACACCAGCATTTTCTGCCCTGATTGTGGCCACACACGACTCAAGAGATAGCGGAGTCCAGGAGCTAGGCCTAATGGCCTGTGCATACAAAGCCACTCTGTTTTTCAGGATAGAAGATTCACTTGCATGGATGAGTGTTGTCCCTTGACACCCAGACTCATTGCCCAGGAAAGTCTCAGTTCCAAGTACAGACACAACCAGGTTGGAACCACTTCAGAATGCTGCATGAACATCCTCATGGTAACTGTGGCTCTTTGAATACAGACAACACTATCTAGGCACAGCCAGAACTAAGCTAAATACAGTTGGAGTCAAATGTTAAATTTTCTGGCTTAAATAATGCTGTTACCACATCCCTGAATTTATTTGAGTGTGGAATCATTATTCAAAGTGATGGCAGTTTCCATACACCTTCTGAAGCATAATCCATGGCTTTTTATCCTGCAGAATGGAATTTACTTACCCATATACTCCCAAATTAGCACCACACATGCTCTACTCAAAGCAAAGGTTAGAGGAGCTGGTCCTCAGTATATAAATACAGAAGCCTTGCATATCCACTCTTCTGTGGACTTAGAAGTATGTTTTACTCTTGTTTTAGAAGCTTTTAAGGCTGCAAATAAATCAAGACCACCCCGACACAGCTCCCACTGCACAACCTATTCATCTAGAATAAATTCAGCTGTCATTTAAAGTTGAACTAGACTGGACAAAGAAGCAGCAATCAAGCTACTTCCATGCAAGAAAGGTAATTACAGAATCTGTTAAACTACAGTGATTAGATGCTGCTGAGAAGAAGCTCCAAGAAATCTCAAGCAACTTTTGAAGGGGAAAAAAAGTTTCATTTAACAGCTGCAGAACTCTTGCTATTGATTTTTTTCTTCCCTCCCCACCCCCTACCGCCCCACCGGCCCCGCCTTATAAAAAGCAAGCAGGTTAACAAGAGACAAAAGGCAGATAAGGCAGTGTAAGTGGATCAAGGAGAGCCTTGGGAAATCCTCAGACAATATGTCTGAATGTGGCATTAAATGGTTCATTTGGTGGAAAGTGATTAAATGGGAGAGGACTTTCTTTATCATGGAAATTGGTCCTCTATACTGTTGGACCTATGCTAATGATTTGAAACTCAGAAAAAAGGATGACTGTTTTAATGGTTTATAACACTCTACTTTATGTTGGACTATGAGAAACATTTGCATGAATACAGTCACACAAGGAATCCAAACAGCAATAGATTTTTGCTTGGCTGGAATTTTCTCACTGGTGTCCAAAGTTCTCAACCTAGAAAATGCTAGTTTTTGGGTTTTTTACCTTAGAGTAAAATTTGCCATTTTTAGTCAAAACACAATTTATAAAGGCCCTTCACGGTATCCTATTTTACTGAGAAGTCTCCATTTCCAAGTGTAATTAAAAATAGCCTGGTGATGGGAAAAACTATACTGTAGAATTGGGAGAAACGCAAAACTGTATTTAAACCATTTAAATCCTTTAGAGCCCTAATTCATATTTTGCAATGTAAGCTATGTAAACAGGGGTATTCCTTCAAATATGGAAGGCCCACTAGCTCAGCACATCAGTTAAGAGTTTTAGAGATTGGAGGTCCTGTTTCCAAATACATTTGCTAATTCCCTCGCCACTCTGACTGACTTTAATTTAAGCTCTCACCATATTACCTCAAATGACTTGATAAATTAATGCAAAACCTGTGAAGGAGGTCTAAAATGCCTTTAAAATCTTATTGCTACAACATCAGAAATACTTCTAACTTTCAAGAGAAGAAAAGGCAGTTTCATATTATGACCAGAACCTTGGATAGAACCAAAAAAGCAACACATTCAAACCCTTAAAAAAGTCAGAAAGCATCATTAAGATGTCATCCCTTCCTGCCTTGGCTTCCTTGTCACCAGGAGAGGAATAACAAATGGTTATGGTTTCATTTTACAGTGTAGCAAGGAGGATTTGAGAATCTGCAGGGCCTCATCTGCTGCTTCTTAAGCAAACATCTAATGTAATTTTACATTTCACTTCATCATTGTGATGGCTTCAAGCAGACCTTTCCTGTGAGCCAATTCTTCCTCTCAAAGGCACACAGTCAATGTTACAGAATGGACAGAAACAGTTTGAAACAAGCAGCTACCCTATGAATGTGATTTGTGACATAAGGTATACTTGTAGGGTCATACCTCCTCAGTCTTCATTTGCTTTAACGCAGTGCTTCGTAGCTTGTGAGTACGAAGTGCTGAAGCTACTTATAGTCATAGTGGTAAAATAAAAGGTTTAGTGGGGTGCAGGGCTCAGTCTACAAGGATATTTAGGTGTGTGAAAGTGCAAGAGAGAAACTCGGAGGTCAATAACTTTGAAAGCATCAGAGATGCATTTTCTAGAAAGCCTTAGGCCCAAGTGAGGCTTCATTTTCAAAAGTGCTCCATGCATTTTAGAATTTAAGTGTTCCCAAAAGTTACTGTGACTTAGGCTCATACATCACTTGGGCATTTCTGAAGAGCATACCTTTAGCAAACGTAAAAAAGTGCCTGTAGCAGCAAGGTACCTCTCTTTAGTGTCAGAAGAGTGAGCCTGCTTGCCTGCTAGGCACTCTTCATAAATCCCCTGGGCATCTTCCTGCATTTTTATGTGAGTAAATAAATCTCACCTTGTCCTCCAGTGTCCTTTAAAGGCAACAGGACAACTCACACAGGACCACTGTGTGAGTATTGAAAAATCCCTGATAATCAAATCGCCCAGTGATTAGTGATACAGACTTACTGCTAAGGCTGGAGCAATGCCAGCTCAAATGCAGCCCACCAGCCTCAACAGCCCAACCTGACCTACAAGTGCTAAAGCAAATGACACAGACAGATGATGTAGATGATGATCTGTAAAGATGAAAAGAGCTGTGCTAATGGAGAGACCCTGGCCAGCCCGATAGCAATTCCAATTTCAATGACCATATTCCTCTTGATGCGAAATGGATGACAGTGAATAACAACATAAGCACTAATTGTCACTCTTAGTGTCTAAGGAGGTCTTCAGATTTTCTTTTCCAGGCGCTAAGCTGGAGAAGTAAAGGCACTGTGAGGACAGCACTTCTCTGGTACTGGCATTCTCACCACAGAAATTCTCCATGACACTCAGTTTTCCAGAGATTTCCATTCCTCTACAGGCACAATGAGCTGGGCAGAAACCTCCTCCCTCCTTAACTCACATTGTAACTAACAGCAGTTGTTTGAATACAGGACTCTTGCCTCTACACTAAATCATACTAAAAAGAAATTAATAAAGTTCTGAACACTGAAAATTAAATGCTAATATTCAACAACCCAGGAAATTTTTTTGCTTACCACTTGTCAGCTACTTATCAACACGCCATGCTGGCTATTTCTTCAGCCAATGAAGATTAACATCTCTGCATAGTTTAGAGAGGACAGAGTAGGTAAAGAAGGGGTGGGGGGAAACCTCATACATGTCCCATCAGCTCTCCCTTAAAAGAAGAGGTACCCAACTAAGGCCTAGTTAGACCCTGGGTCTTTTCTGCCGTTTCTGACACTCAAGTATGTAGCTTCAAGCAGCAAATGTGGAAGTTGAGAAAACTCCCCTGAGAAAGCTGCAGTCTAAAATTTGAGCACGATGTTTGCTAAAAACTAAAAAGAGAAATGCCAGCCATCTCTCCCTTTCCCCGGAACTCACTTAAACAGAAAGTTCAAGTCAATGTACTGGGCAAAGCCAGTATTGGCTGTTTCAGGAACTGCCACTCAGTCCTGAGAGGTTTCCCTCTGCTTACAGACAGGCAGGAAGAGAGAAAGAGAGAATTACAGAGGCAGACAAATGATTATTGAAAATAATCATCATATTTTTTTATGGAATAGCTGGCGCTGGCTCCAGTTCTGGGGGTGGAGAAGGAAGGACCTCTAAATTAAATTCACATGATCCACTCTTGCTCATTCATATGGTTATGTAAACTACCCACTGGCAGAATGTTGGGCATTTGTAAATTAAAAGGAGTAAATCATGCCATCTTAGTACAAAATATTTTGCTGATGAAGACTATTTATGGTAAAGATAAATAAATAATAAAGTAGATAACATGGTGGGGGAGGACTTCAAATAAACCCTTGAGGAATTTCACCTCTGATTCCACTGCAGCTTCCAGGGCTTTAACAACATAACTGGGGCATACTGTCCTGCACAAAGGAGAATGAAAACAGAATGTAATGCATAACTTCTTAATTACATGGTCTATCAGATTCAACGTTGTCCCCAGCAGCAAAATGTCCACTGACTTTTATAAGGTATGGCTGGACAGAGACAATTTATAGCAAGAAGTCTGCCCTAACTCACTGAGGGAAATGTCCTCCTTCTCTGATTACCCAAACTTTGAGCCTTGTCCATTCTTAATGAAGACAACAGGAATTCCACTTTTGACATAAACATGAGTAGAAGAGACCCTTTAAAACAGCAAGCACTGGAAAAATGCTGATGCAGTCATACACAGGTTATATTGGTTGGCAATCTGGGCAGAGTTCAGGCTTAGAAATACTACCCAAACTCTCACAATTTTCCAGTAACAAGGTTCAAACTCTTCATACCTCAAAAGCTATGAAATACATTAAAAAAAAAAATCCACAAAACAGGAGCTAAGTGCTGAATTCTATTTTCCACATCATATGGGAAGGCTTTAGGTTACCCCTTTAATTGTGAGAGGAAGCATTTGAGGCACAGCACGTATAAACACAAATACCCCAAACACAGAAAGTGAGATGGTAAGTGGGAGTCTATTATGGAGAATTCATGATTCCCTAACTCAAGCTCCATATGACCGCTGCAGGATATGCACTACAATCTGATCTCAGTGTTTGTCACTTGTCAAAAAATTGAGAACAAAGAGCCAATTAGCTGTGGTTTGTTTTCTTTCATTTTGCTGGAAATAAAAGCTGAGCTATGATACAAAAAGAATTCCTGGTGTGTGTATGAAGCAAGGAGAAGGAAAAAACCAATAAACAAACATTTTTACAAAAACTCAAATCATTGGACTTGCAAAATAAGGACAGCTGGGATGCATAATCAACAGCATTAGAAAGATTTTATTTTATACAGCAGAAACTTTCCTATTCTAGCATTTGTTCTCTCAATACACAGTATAAATACTAACTTATATGGAAAATCTGTGAAGACTTTAAAGGCAGCTTAGCTGCAGTGGGACAGGTTTTTGAGGGTATGTGAAAGGCAGTGACTGGCACATAGTGGCCAGCTGCCTTTCAACCATTAAGGTAACACTGCTTTGGATTTGGTTAGAGATGACGATATTAGAGTGTTTTGTGACAATTTAATTAACTGTTCCTCCCCACCCTGTTATGCAGCAGGTAAAGACACTGGAGACATATCACTGGCACTTGAGTGCCTTTGCAGTGAAATACATCACAGATGCCTAAGATCATGATACAGCACTGCAAGACAAAAAAGGACCACCTGGTTTCCCAGTCTCGTCTCCTGGGTAACCCAGTCCACTATGTTTCACTCCACTGAACAGTAAACCAACATTTTTGAATACAAATTGGAAAAACAAAACAGAATAAAAAATACTTCTTCAATTAATTGCAAAGAGAGGGAAGATCTGGAGGAGTGGAGTAGAATTACTGAAATCAGAATGTAACTAGGACAGAGAAGTCAATACCCATGTATTACAAAGATGCCAAGAGATCTTTAAGGAACCACAAAGAAGCGGTCAAGATTTTGGTTTTGTGTCTCAGTTAAAGAGAGCACCTGATACTGTGACAAGTATTGGTTCAGCACTGACTGCTAATGAAATTGATCATTCAGGAAGTATCAGCAACAATTCAAGCAAAATCCACAAGAATTCCTGGGAGGTTTCCCATTCAATGATGGATCAAATCCAATACCTGATATTATCACATAGGATAATATATGACTAGTTTATTAGGACAGCCTGGTGTAACAAAAAAATACATTAACAGTGTTGCTTATAATGAAGGAGACGGCACTTAGCAATTTGCTAAACACCCTGCAAACAAAAAAGCAATTAGCAAATAAATTTTCATCCTGCTTGGAAATCTAGAAATAATAAGAAATATCTTTGTGTATTAATGTCTCATTTTGTGTAAGGAATTGGCCAGTAACTACTATAAGAATACGACTTTCCCCATTTCTACTGACAGTGATGGGACTATTTTTTGATTGACAAGTCCAGTGAGTCCTTTCATTCTTTTCTTAGGCTCTATATTGAATGAGGAAAACTTGCTGCTTTTTCTACAACTCTTTGTCTTTTAGTGTTCTGTTTATAAACTACTGTCCTAGTTATAGTGGCTGAGACCAGTTTATCACTGTGTGAATGTAACTGGAACTGTGTATTCCATACCCTCTCTGCCATTTATCATGAACTGTTAATGATGCATTGTTTGCAACAGCTGCCCAGGACACACCTGACACCTCAGGCTATGAACTGGGTGCATGAGAAAACAGAGATAAGAGGGTTCCCTGTCTTCACACCAATGATTCAGGTGTGAGAACTCCCCGCTGGGAATCATTAACACCTTCACACCCAACCTGAGGGGTCATGTCTGCTAATGGACCATCCAGTAGACCAAAGTATCCTGTGACTCACAGAGTAAATTGCCCATTGTGAAAACCCTCACCCTGGGGGAGGTACTGGGTGTTCCCATCTGAACCCAAGCATATATAAGCTTGGGGTTTTGGGACTTGGGGCATTCACTCACTCTTGTCAGACTGAGAGGAGGACCAGAACCTCAACAGGACTGCAATTGCCACTCTCAACCAGACTGCGACCACCAACCTTCTGGAAGGAAAACAGGCTTTCCTTTTCTTTTTGCTTTGGGCTCAGGGGACCACATGGTGCTCAGCACAGGGGCTGGTGAGCACCATACTGTTTGTGCCCCAGGGGGCTGGGTTGTACAACTGGGTTTTGAGGGCTGAAACCAATTTTCCTTTGCATCAGTGTATCTATTGTAATCTTTTTAATAAATTGTAGTTCTGACTTCTAAACTCTTTTGAGTTGGATTCATTTCTCCTGCTGGTTTACTTTTAAACCAGCACAACTACTGAAGCATATTATGTTTAAATAATAAAATAATGCAAACCAAGAGAGCGATTCTGTACAAACACAGATTAAAGTTCTTTACCTAGAGCTGTGCTTAGATCACTCCCAAGGGAGACTGAAGGGAACAGCCTGTGTGCACAGAGGAAAACACATTTCACCGTTAAGGACAAGTGCCTTGCAGACTGCTGCCTTTTAAGCAGCAATGGGAATCAAGCAATGCTGATTTCTAAGAAAAAAAATACAAATTTGCTTTCAAGCACAAACAGAGATAATTAAAGTACTTGCTCTAACAGGAAGCTGCATTAGAAAACAACTTTGCACTTTTGAGGACGCACACTGTGTTTCTTGTTATGCCAATTTATTTTAATTAATCAGAAAAACGTTTGTTTGAGGTATTAGCAATGCTAGCACTTAGCCTGTCATTTTGCCTCCCCACTAAATACCTAGAATGGCAATTCTAAAGCAGAACACATCTGATGCAAGAAAGAATCTCTCCTTCTGGCACGCTACTAATAAGGAGCAGTATAAATTCAGTGGGCCAAATCTTTGTCCTTCCAGTCACCTGGAGTAATGCTGAGCTATGCTGGGGTTTATCACTGCACAGAAATATGACTTAACCCTTAATGGAGTGTGAAGTGGTGCTCATGGCATTGCAGGAGACCATTCAAGCTTGCCAGGAAAGCAGGAGTGTGCAGCTGACAAACCATACCACCTCTCAGTAGGCACTCACATTTAACCTTGGAGGTGGTAGCAGGCCCGAAGTTCCACTGGGAGACAGAAGGAAAGTTGACAGTATGGGGAGGCTGGAAGGACCAAGCAAGTTAGACTGCACCCAGCTGACAGCCCTGAAATACAAATAGAAGATTCCAGGGCATTTAATGACAAAAACAAACCAGAGGACAACTCAGTCTCCTTTCATGCTTTCTCTTTCTATGCACCTCTCATTTCTGAAGCTACCACTGTGTTTCAGAAAATCTGCATCAGCAGCTGCTCCTCTCCAACAGTATTTGGAAATGGAAACAAAAAAATACCATCTTCCATGTTCCTCTTTGCATGCTTCATTCACATAACAAGACTAACAGACTTGCTCGCACCAGGTCTTGTCCTTTACCTTGTCTATCCAACCCAAAGGAGCGGGGTAAACTTCGTCAAAAAAGAGGTGGGCCTCCAAAACACATGTGATTGACATGACTTTTTAGAAGTTTCTAAAGTTAAAAATTAATTTTTATAATATTTAAATATTTTAATTACTAAAATTATAATTTAAATTTATTTTAATAACATATTTTGGATTTTATTTCTCTTCCATTTGTATCTCTGTAGCTGTCCCATGTCAAAACCTGTTTAAATAAAATAAAGAACACTAGAAACTTTATCTTTCTCTTCTTTTAGTAGGACTTAAGTTAATGGGTAATTGGAAAATTAGGGGGGCTGGCGTATCAAAGTAAGTACCAAACGTTTCTAGGTGTAGCAAAAACAAATTCAGGACTTGTCCTGACATGTACAGAAAAAAAGTGCTATTAATATCATCATTAATACCTCCTAACTAGTACTGTTTGTCTTACCAGAAATATTAACCAGCTGAGGGGAAAAAAAAAGCAGTTTTGACAGTTGCATGGCAACCAAAAGAAGGCTCAGTGAGTGCTCCACGAGGATGAGTGTGGCACAAACAGGGAGCAGACAGTAACTTGGCTCCAGCTGAGGTTGTTGGGTGGTGCCAGCCTGACCTTAGACCAGCTACACTCACTGACTCTCCGTGCTGGCATGCCGGCTGCACGGCTCTGCCAGCGCTTCTCACATGCGATCAGGCCAGCTATTAGTGTCCAAATGGTACAGAACGCTTCAGAATAAATAAACAAGAAGACCAAGTCAAACAGTAAGTGTGAAATGGCAGCATCAAACAAGAAGTACTCCAGCTGAGGCAGTGTCGGCACTCAAACAGTTCTGCAGTACAGCATGTAAGGAGCTGCTGTACACTAGACTGTGAGCAAGAAGGGAACCATCCCACACGCACAATGAGAAGCCATCCCTTCCATAAGGTACTTAATAAAGAGACCTGAAAATAATTGAGCTTGCATATTTTGCTCACCTGCCAAAGTCATTGAGATCGACCCCTAAGTCCCATTCATTTGCTGATTTACTCAGTGAAGTGTCCTCCTTTCAATACATGGAAAACTATCACTTGTAGCCTCCACAAATACCATATGCTAACATGACAGTGCCTACACTGTCACAGTGTAGTGACTTTGGTACATTATAACTACTACCAGTAAGGGTAATTTATCATACAGAAGAAATGACCATATTTTAGCAGAAGAAGGAAAAAAAGCTGTACGTTAAAACTAACAAAGAGCAAACTTTTTTTTTAATTTCAAACCAGTGAAGACCAAGCAACCAAATAAGTGTAATCAAGGAGAAAACATTGCTCCTAACCTTTTATTCTCTTTCACAATGATCTTATTTTTTTTCACTTCGATTTTTAACCTTTTCTGTCACCACCAGCACTAAAAGCTGCTTTTTTCCCCTTTTTGCTGAAAGAACAAACAAACAGTTGCCATTTCAGTCAAAGCAATGTTATTCTTTGGCTGGCTGGCACTGGTTTCAGCTCACAGGGCGGTAAGTTCCTTTGGCTCCCACCCAGCAAGCTGAATAAACCATTGCAGCAGTAAGCACAGCTCTGTTTGGACTCACAAGTCAGTGCTTCAGTGCTTCAGACCTGTTTCCAACCTGAGCGCTTCCAATTTACAGCACTCCAACACCACAGGAAGTACACCAGGCCAATCTGAAACTCAAATATATTTGAAACAAAGCTTTCTTCCATGCTTTTAGGTCTTTTTCTACCCTTTTCTTCCTGCTCTCTTTAATGTTTGCAGGTTGGAATTTAGTGCTCTTTTTTTCTGCCAGAAGTTTGGCCTTTGCAACAAATAACTTCATCCAAGTGTGCCATTTCCTTCAAAATGCACAGCGGTGGCAGAAATCACAGACAGATCCTTGTCATCATTTCTTTGTTCCTCACTTCCCACTTTTTGTATGGAGCACTATGAGAGTCAAGAAGAATTTTCCTGAAATTATATGCAGTTATCCAGTTCAAGACTTTGCACTCAGTGCGAAATGGAAAACACAAGGAAACTTGTAATTCAAGAGAAACTGTGCTTCAGCAAGTGCAAAGGCAAGCTGGAAGGATTAGAAGTGCAGGACTAGGCACTTTAGATGCCCCTTATGCTCCACTCTCTGGCAGAATAACAATAACAGCAGAATTCCACTTTGCCGGGGTAAGGGACAATGCTTGCAAGAAGGGCAGATGTGAAGGCAAAGTTTGGGAAACTGTACTGAGTGCTTTGTTTCAGTACTCGGGTTATTATTTTCTCTTTCTCCTCTCATTTTTCACACCATTAAAACTCCACCTCAGACACCAGACTCAAAATGAACAAAAAAACACGCATCGTTTGCTATTAAAACCCACCGGTGCTCATGTGGCTGCTGTGGGAGCTGCAGTGACACTTGAGCTAGTGAGCAGAAACCACACAGGCAGTTCACAGGGGGAATGCCAGAGTGACAGATTAAGTACAAAACTAATCCACATGTTGTGTTTCTACTGCACAGGTGTGTTCAGGGATTACCCTTGTGCCATGCAAGTCACTTATGCCAATCTCTTAAAGATCTTTCCGCTTTCCTTTGGTTTCCTGGTTTATATGAAATAAGCTTTCCACAGCTACTGTGCTGAAACCCTTCTGGGGAAATTAATTTTGTAAAACTTAAAGCATGATCATTTCCTCTTGAACACATTAATTTATCAATCACTGTAGCATGCTCCAATGCTACATCCTACTCTCTCACCATATAGAAGTTACCCATGTTCTTTGAAAGAACCTTAAATATTATCCACTCCCAGTGCCCCACAAAGAACACTTTGGAAAAAAATA
Organism: Grallaria varia; assembly: GCA_013396735.1. Taxonomy (NCBI): domain Eukaryota; kingdom Metazoa; phylum Chordata; class Aves; order Passeriformes; family Formicariidae; genus Grallaria; species Grallaria varia. Next base: position 539,243 of record VWZG01007266.1, read on the forward strand.
AATTAAACCTTGAAAATCACCTCTAAATTTTGCACATAGATATTATGCTAAGCAAAGATGGAGATAAATAGTTAAAAATATGCAAGAGCCTGGAGATGGTTTAAAGTTCTCAGATAAAAGTTAGCACATACCAACTCCCATTCAAGAAGCAGAATTCAAAGAGGTTCTGCTTAATGGATGGCACAGCAAATATGGGCTCTGGTTTCCAACAAAAAGTGACTTTCAGTAAAATATTTAGGCAATCTCTTGAGTTCTACCTAGCATTTCATAAATTAAAGGGCATTAGTCAGCTCTCTACGTGACAGCAACCAAACCACAGTTCAGTCAGAGGAGAACTGTTTGTGTTTTATCCCAGGATGGATTGAAGGAACTTCTGGCATGAACTGACACTGACATAAACTGCTCAAGAGTATTTTATGGAAAAGAAATGGAAGATAATGCAAACTATTTTAAATTGAAGTTACCACAATATTCAGAAGACTAAATTCCTTGTTCATAAATTCACGCGACTGAAAACTGGAACACAATTTTCAGATAGTTAAGGTGCCTTTACAAATTCCACAACTATGTTTGAAAACCAGCTATTTCTCATTCCAATTGTGTCAGGTGCCTCTGTGTCACTTTTGGGAGAAAACATAGTGTACTGGTTGTTACAGAAACACGAGAGCAAGGGGAGATGAATACCACTGCGATGGTATCGCAGAATGCCTGGGTGACCTCAGGCCAGTCAATTGTGACCTCTGTAAAATGGCGATAATCACATTTATCTGACTCAAGGAGGTACCAGGAGACCTACTATTTCCTAATTGTTCAGAGATATATGCTGGAAAGGCACAATATTCAGTTACATGGGTTAGGTTTCTGGAAATATCTACTGGTGACAAAATAGATTTTACCCATCTGTATAAAAGTGTCAAGTACTGCTATATTTCGACCTCATTGATAATGAAAGGATGGGTGGTCTGGTAGATTGAAGCACATTTTGGCTGGAAGCCATTAACTACCCTTTGAGACGACCTCTTGTTTCAAGTTTCATTGGTGTATCAGAAAAGTTACAAGCAGTAACAATAAAGGTTTCTGTAACTCATTCTACAAAAAACACTCAAATCTGCTTCATACCCTCTGACAGGCTACTCATCTGTACCAGTCCTACTGGTATTTTTCTTAAACAAGCATATGGTAATGGCAGGAAACAATGTTTTACCTGACCTCTCTTAGGGTACTCACAGAGTACGTGAATCTATACCAACCTCAGTTATTCCTCCCTATTAGACAGATATAGAAAAATTGACTGCAATACAAAGAAGGGCAGCAAAAATTATGGTAATTTAAGAGGAAGACTGATTTTAAAACAAGATGCCTAAGTGAGGGACTATATGGCTTGAGGCGGAATGTAGATCCTTGTGATAGTTTCATGCAGGCATTCAGTCTTAGGGAGAGAAGTTATTTAAGGTCATTTGGGCAGCATTTATGTAAACTGAGTAGCAAGGAAAGAGATGATTTACATGAAAACACAGCACAAGCAACCATCAAGTGCCAGTAGTTTTACTGCTGAAATGTGACTCTGGAGAATTTTTACAAAATCTTGATATTTTACCAGGCAGGGTAAGGGAAGGAAGGGCCAGCGTGAAAGTTTCAGTTTTAACCTGGAGTAATCCACACTGATTTTCATTTCACCAAAATAATTTTACACCAGAAATATCTAAACTGAATGCAAACATTGGCACCTCTGTCTAAAGTGCTCATTTACTACAAAGTGCTCTTGTTTTACTCAGTGTGTTTGCCAGGGTGAACCACTCTGTCATTTATATCAGTAATGCAATTCCCACCCACATGTGCTTCAGCCCCAGACTTGACTAATGCATGGATCTTTACGCTGTGCTCCTTATGAAATGCTGTGTCCTATCACGTTGCCACGATACTGCCACTAGATTTATAGCTATAACTAAATCATCCGATCATGCCACTTCTATGCTGTGCTTCTTCCATTACCACCTAATGTATCAAAAGCATCGATTTTACACTTGCGAGCTTTCCTGCCGAAGCACTCCAAGGTCCTGCAGCACTTTATTATATCCTAAGCCCACTCCCATAGCTGTCATGCTAATGAGGCATGTGTCGCTACTTTAATTTTTCTGATGCAGGTCACAAAGCTCAATTCTTTCCTCATGTGGGAGAAGCTAGTCCAATTCCTGAGCTGTCATGGCTGGCTGATTTTGAATAGCGCGTATGATGACACACACTCTCATCTTGCTGGCCTGGTCACCACAACACCCTTTCCCTCCCCAAATGCTGAAAGAAACACAGCCACTTAAGGTTTCAGAATGCTTTTTCCTATTTGCAGCAAGTTGTACTTACCAACTGCCTAATAACCTGAGGTGTCCAAAATGCTGAAACTATAACCTGGTTAACCTCACTAATTCTGAGAGGCTAATTTTTGTCATTACAATAGAGGTCTTATTTAGACTGAAAGAAAGACACCATGATTTATAGACTAAATTGGCAGGAGATTTAGAAATACCTTGAAAACCTGGAGAAATTTAACACAATAGAAGAAAGCCCAGATCCTCCAGAAAGGACAAATATATTTTAAGGCAAGGGGAAAAATTACCTGTAATTATGAATCCCTTCCAACTCCAGTTATTTTAAGATTTCTGTGAATTTACTGCCTTGTCAAGGCATCTTCAGTTAGGAAAGGTAAGAAAGACAAGAAGTGAGAGTACTAACTTTTAGGTTACTCTGAAAGGCATCCCAAACACACTTGCTATATTTTGTGGGATTAATGCTGATGTTCTATGAAGTGAAAAAGAGAGGAACAATTAGGAGGCAATTAACATGGACCAGTCTGGCCTTCTTATTTTGACTACTTTACCAATAACATTACCTTGGTGTTTGAAACAGTTAATGAACAAAAGGGTAAGATTTGGGTTTCAGTAGCTTCATCTGCTTTAGAATTTAAAATGGCATGTGAGCCAGAGAGAAATGTATCAACCATCATTCTGTTAGCAATTTTTTTCCAAATGCATTTGTGTCTTAGTAGTGAAAGTACAACTAGTAGAATAAGATATAAGGTCTCTGCCATTTGGTAGAGATTTTCCAGAATGACCATTCCTGGAAGTGTTCAGAAGGTAATGTCGATATGGTACCTGGGGACATGGTTTAGTGGTGAACACAGTGATGTTGGGTTAATGGTTGGATTCAATTATCTTAGAGGCCTTTTCCAACCTTAATGATTCTATGATCCTATGAAGGGACATAAAGTCACTGGTCTTTTGCCACATAATTGTTGTCTTTAGTGAATGGCTATATATTTTCATGTTACTTTGACACGTCAGTATTAGCTGACCTCTTGTAAGCAGAAATGTAATATACTACATCTGAATTTTTTACCTTCTGTCACACAGTCTTATGATTTGAACCATTTTGTCTTTTTGCTATACTTTCTTTGCTTATATGGAAAAGGCTTTAACTACAAGGTTTCCATTAACAGACCTAGTTATTACATGGAAAGAGAAAGATCTACTAAATCTTCCCTGTTAAAAGTGAGGGCAGACTTTGAAGGCATGTTACAAAAAGGGTGCCTAAACTTTGCAGCATCACCATCCCCTACCTACAGAGACATGCGCACATGTTAAGAGCCACCAGTAAAGCCCTGTGACACTGGATTTATGAGCTGAACGAAGTGGGAGCACAACAGTATTCTTCATTTTCAATCAAGAATCTGGAAAACTTCAAAGCTTCTAGGACGCAAACAATGATACTTATTCCCCATTTTATCCAGGTAAGAGACAAGCACCAGCATTTAGGTCACTTGGCCAAAGTCATCAGCTGTCACCAGTCACCAGCTTTCTGACTCCAATTTTCAGGCACTATTTACTACAAAATATTCACCTTGCAGTCATAGATTTTGAGGTAATGCCAACCATGTATTTAAAATACTGTACCAGCTGTTCTATCTCTTTAGGGGGCTTTTGTTTCAATTCACAGTGCAGGACTTAAAAACAAACAAAACTTTTAACCCTTCAAATTCTGTTGTTTTCCAAACTTCCAGAAAAAACAGATCTTCTGTTGGGTCTGTATAGTGTGGCTTGTAGCTCTCAAAGGCTTAACCCAATTGATGCTTCAGGAACTGTGACAATCTTTCATATAAAGCTTTCCAAATCAAAAGTTTCTTCTGAGCCATAACTATCTGTCACATCAGCTTGACTACCAAACACAGGCACTAAGGGCTTGGTCCTGCTGTTAGACACGCAGCTAAGAATTGACCTCCTTTGAACGTAACACCTTATTGCTTTGCACCCAGGAGCACACAGGAAGTAACTTCAAAGGAAACACCATGGTTTATACACACAGAGCAAGACGCTGCAAGATCCCCTCATGCCATACTGCAAATATAATTTTTCAGAAAATTCTCACTGTATCCACAGAAAACACTTTTTCCTCTGAATTACTGCCTCAAACATTTATAAACTGACCCTTTCCCTTCTACTCAGAGCCTCAAAAACTTCCACCCAGAACACCTACAGCTATCACTGCTTTAGTTAAAGAATTTGTTGGGGTCACCTGATGGTTTGAAAGCTGTGGTTGAGATTAATAGTGTGTTACAATAAACAGAGGGAATAACGCAATGCACAGAAATGGTGGAGGAGGAAGTGGGGGGATACATCTTCTGAGGCTATGCAGTTACTGGGTGTTTAGTTTGAAAGAACACACAGGTCAGAATGGGACTTCTGGCATCTTCCCCCTTACAAATTAATCACCAGTTCACAGTGACCAGCAAATTTCAGCTTATAAATAAAGTTCAAAGTCTCCAGGTCCTCATTTTAAAATGGAGACATATGGCTTGCAAACAGCTAATGGAACAAGCCTTCTCAAAGTCTGAGCTCATTCCCAACTGAGAGATCCATTTCACAGTAATAACACAATGTGGCTATGAGTACATGAGCATCAGACTCCCTTCCTGTATTTTATAATACTTTGCACTTCCACAGCAGCTTTTATCTGGTGAGTGGAAAGAGTTCTGATGAACATCAACCATGACTTTCAAAGTGTAGAAGGCACACAGCCCTGCAGGAACTGAGAATATATACAGACCCTCAGCCATACAGGCATCAGCTCAGAGATGACACATATCCAGAAATAACAAGTTCAATGCTGTGCACCCAGAAATCTGAAAAGATTTAGGAAAAAGATTAGCTTACTCTGTGAAACCTGATGTCTGCAAGTATGGAGCCAAGGGTCCCTTTTTGTCTACTTGTTCATCATACTGTAACCATGGCTAGCTCCAGTAATATCATACAGATGAGGAAATAGTTCAGCAGGATACTGAAGCCAAAGGCTTGCTACATCATTCATTTACAGTGGAGAAAACAGAGGTTTAAGTTTTATATCTGAGAAGCCTGTGGCAGAAACCAGAAGGCTGAATTCCTAGTACTCACTCCAATCTCTGGACAACTCTGCCTTCAATGTTTTGTTCTTCTAAAGCTGCCCAGAAGCATTTTTTCCACACAGAATCTGCTCCTCTGGGGGCTTTGTTTCATGTTAGTCACAAATCTCTCAGTATAACCTGAGGTAGACCAAAATACTGGCAGTCCTGCAGTGAAAAGAATCTAATGGGCCATAAATTAATGTTTCATTTCCTCTAATAGAGTAATGATTAATTCCTTCTTCAGAGCAAGATTTTGTTGCACATTTGATAGCCATACTATAAAGAAAGGGGTTTTTTTTTAACATTGAAAAGGATCAAAGACAGAATGCTGCTATTTTTGTTTGTGCTCTTGCAGCTTGACTCTTCAAACAGTTTTTTCTCCCCAATTTTGTAAAAAGGTAAAAAAATCTATCTCAGATGAGACCTTGCACAGCTTGTCAAGTTTCAACCCACAGTGAATTTTTCCTGCAGATATAAACTTCTGAAAGGGGGGGTTCTAATGGAAATGCTGACATAACCTTAACTATACCAATGCTGCTGTAATGCTCAGGTTACCAGGAATATTTCTGCTGCCAATTCCATTTAACAAGTCTGAATGCATATAATTTGTTCCAGTTGTCTTTCCTCAGAGTAGGGCTCCTTTGTGCACACTTTCCAATGTGGCTTGCATTAAAAGAAAGGAAAAAAACCCCTACTCCTATGTACATTCATATACACACTGATACAGTTTTATCACAGCTAAAAAGCTATAAATCTGCCTTAACTGATTCAGTGTGTTCCCTATTGGCCTGGAAAGGTGACTTGTTTCATTGCTGCCTTTCACTGACTGTGACAATCATAACTTTGCTTTGTTCTCCTTGAGATATTTTTTCTTTGGGAAAAGAAAACAAAAAACCCCCCAACCAATCAAAACAGAACAAAAAACCAACCTGCCTCTCTATGTATTCATATTTATCCTCTCCTGACAAAACATACCTCTGTTTGAGCCAAAAGGATTTTAGCTGGGTCAGGATTTGACCCTGGTTATGCTAGAAATCTAATCCAAATGCCTCCCACCGACATCAGTGATAAGAATCTAGTCCTATAGCAAATTATTTGCTTCTCACCTTTGGCTCATCCTGATGCCAAACAACTGCCAGGTTAAACAAATATTCTCAGGATGCAAAGTGAATTCACAGGGTAAGAGCTTAAGTGACAGCAAGGTAAGTGGGCACTTCTAGAGTCTCATGTCCTCTGAAAGATCTGCAGCTCACACACTGACATCTTTCTGATCTTTGCCCGTAAGCAGGAAGAGTGAAACAGGAGGAACACAAACTCAACAGGATGGCTCCACTGCTCAGTGAGTAAGAGCAGGAATAATTCATGACCTGATCCTTCTCACAGCTGCCAGTTTACAGCTTCTTACTTGGTCTTTGGGGTTTAAGAGGCAATGGCTGATGCTTGGGAACTCAAAACCTGAACCTCATTGTCATCGTTATATCAGAGATAAATTTGGAAGAATGATTTGAGGACAAATTTTCAAATATGTCAGGGAATTTTTGGATGGTTTCAGTGATTTCAAGTAGATGACAGCTGTGAAAATCAAAACAAAATGACCAGACTGAGGCTCCACACTAACTTCTCAGACTTCTACGAACCCATAGTCAGCCACAGCTCCTTTCACAATGAGTGGAAAAAGAGGAATCTCCTCAATATGATTCAAACTCTGATGGCTTGAAATGTCTCTAACTAAATTGAAAGCTTATGATTAATAAGTCTTGTATTTAGTTTCCTGACTAAAATTAAAAGGGAGGCATTTAGGTCACAGTTTCTCAGTCTGAATTCTGAACATGTTCCCAAATTAGAGGGTAAATTCACTGAAAAACTGTGTGAAACTGGTTTTCAAAATACTTTTTTCCAAGCACCTCACCTAATCATCACTACTGTTAATAATAATAAAAAAAAATTCTTTTATTAAAGAATATTTTTAAAACTACTGCTAAACTAAACATCTTTTAAACTTTTTTTCATAAATTTCTGAAAAGTTAGGAGGGAACTAATTATGTTAAAAAAAGTTTTAATAGGAAACTTGATATTAGAAAAAATAT
>VWZG01007266.1:546837-588093 GCA_013396735.1 Grallaria varia
AAAAGACAGTTGTAAATTGATTGACTGTATCTTCTGATTCCTGTTTTCCTTCTGTAATTACGAATTACCATTATAAGTAACACTGACTGCTAATGGACTCTGCAAATCTCTGATAAACGATGCAGAGATTAATTGCTACTCTTACTTAACACACTCTCAAGTATTAAAAAAAGAAGCAACAGAAAGTGCTGTGCAAGGACAAAACACAGCAAGAGAATAGATTCTCCATCCATAAGCCTTTTTGGGAAAAAAAAACCAACAAGCCTTTCATAAAAGAAAATTGAATTTAATTGGAATTTATTGTTAATTTTTAGATGAGAAAAATATCAATTATTTATATTACAATATCAAAGGGTCTTTTGCTCTCCTCAGTCAGATCCCTGAAAATTCTCCACTTCTAAGATGCCTTACATGATACTATTCTTTCTTTGAAAAGCTTTAATATTCAGTGTCTTTTGGGCTCCCTGCTGCAGTTTGATTTTTCTGTGACTGTATCTTCCACCCCAGTGCTGTAAACATCTAACCCTGTGCTTGAGCAGGACTCTTACAGGACAACTGCTGTGTCTGAAGTTGGACCTGAAGATCAGAGAAGTGATACCTGATGCAAAGCAGGCTGATGCTATGTTCAGCCTTTCAACTGGTCACACTGGGCTGATGAATGAGTCTGAAAACAGCAGTCTCTGTGTGGCAGACTCTGCAGCACCAAACACATCAAGGATACTAAAGAAATAAACACTGAGCACACACCTAGACAGATTAAAAACTTTCAGCCAAAAGCAACCCGTGTTTCTGAAACATAACTTCCTTTTAGATCCTGAAGAAATCCAGCCATAGCATCAGCAGTGGCAGATGATCTGGTCAGTTACTCACTGTAAAATGCCAGAAATACACAATTGATATAAAATTAAACTATTTGACAAAAACCAGATGAGGCTATAGGAGTTCTCAGCAGCCTTTTCACCGAAGATTTATCATCATAAGTATGGGCCAAGTCATTTGATAAAAAAGTGGATAGTTCTTTCTGATGGATAGGATAGGGAAGTAAATTACAAACAGTGATTGTCTTCAACAGCTCAAGTCTGCTTTTTAAAGATTCAAAAAAAAACCCCAAACACCTAAACAGAAAATAGGTTACAAATCAGGTGGTCTAGATTGGTCCAATTTAGCTAGAAATGAAAAAGAAGACCTTAGGGGAACTTACTACTGCCTCCAGTTGTCCAGGACTTCAAACAAGAAAAAGGTGGCAAAAGCAGTACAAGAATAATTAACTCTGAGACCATGGATTTTGTTGCTCAGGTGTCTCATTCATGCAGATCCCACTATGCAGAACTTGTGGGGGTTTTTGGCTTCTGGGGGCAAACTGATCCTGATTCAGCCTATTTTTTTTTCCACTGAAATCACGGATCATACAGAAATTGCACCCGGTCTCCTAGGATCTAACCCTAGAATATTTATGTACATGCTCAACACGGTTATGCCTCCTTGTCCACTGACAATGCAATCCGTGACAAGGTAAGGGCTGCATTGTATGTGCTTCACACAACAGTGAACCCTCCTCTTGGAATTCAAAGTGCAATAATACTGTGAATCACGTCTACCTTTCACCCCTCCCTCCCTCCAGCAGCAATGTCACTTTGGGTGACAGACAGCATGACCCTTCACTGCTGCTTCTTTTGTGAAAAAAAGCCCATAGTCTTAGTGGTAGTAAAGGTGCAAAACTAGTTCATCAGTGGCAGGCAACAAGAGCTTTTGTAATAGGGATCTATTTGAGGGATAAACTAAAGAAATTGTGGTAGATATAAGTGGGTAATAAGACTTCAAACATTTTATGTTAGATGTTAGATTCTTCCTGCAGAGACTTCAGTAGATGTTACCTCCAGTGTCATCAAAGTAAAGTAATTTCCAGGACCAGAGAGTCAGTTTTAGATACCAGAAAGTTGTAAGAGTATCTCCTTACTTCTGCTAGAATTAAATAAAACCCATGTCCTGGTCTCAGAAATTGTGTTTGAGAATACTAAAATGCCTCAAACCAGAGGTGATTTGGGATTTTGTGGCTCCCATCCGAAGAGGCTGTTTCAAATTACTACATCCAGCCTTCCTGAATGCCTGATACAAGCACCTTTGAGAAACACACCAGACCCCACAAATGACAAAAGCGCACTTCACACGGAATGCTTGCTCACTGATGGAAGAGCTGGAAGAAGTCACACACTTCACTTTTGACTATGAGATAACACAGTCAGTGTTCTCAAATCAGTTTGGATGCCAGCTTTCCACAGATTTCATATCTCTTTCAAAATCTGTTCTTTGTCACTTTGCACAACAGCCATTTCCATACCTCATAGCTATGTTGGGCAGAGATGTACCGGCTAATGTCCCCATTGCCAGAGCTGTGGATGCTGAGGGAAGTGGAAAGCAATGGTCAGGCTGATGTGCTCTTCCCCAGCACTCCTCCCTAAAGATACTCGACTGCTGTTGTTTTATTTTTAATTTATTTTTCAAGTCATTTAGTGGTTCAAATGGAAGAAAGTTGCCAGTAATAGCCAATCATCAACCTCTACAGCCCTCTTCATTGGCTAGCACCAATATCCTCCCCACAGCCCCAATGGGCTTGCTTCTCCTCCCATACCACTGTCAGAGACTACATGTTCTGATCCAACACAGAATTTGTTAGTTTCTTAAAACAATCAGGTTAAAGATTGGATCCCTTTGGACAGTTTTGGCTTCTTCTGAGTCATATAAATATATAACTACACACCAGCATACATAAGAAACCTGAAAAAGTAATTAATGTTTCTTAAATTTTCCACCAAGATACCCCAAGGCAGCCTACTTCTCAAATAGTGCTGAAATCCTCAAATCAGGACATTTTAAGGTTTCTGAACTGAAACATCCTGAGATGCTTTAGAGAGTTGGGGCTGTTTAGTCTGCAGAAGAGAAGGCTATGTGTGACCTTTCCTACTTAAAGGAGGATTATAAGGAAGATGGAGAGAGACTTTTTACAAGAGTAGTTATAGGACAAGGGATAATGGCTTTTAACTAAAAGAGGATGGAGTTATTGTGAGTGACGAAGAGCTGAAACAGGTTGCCCAGAGAAGCTGCGGCTGCCTCGTCCCTAGAACTGTTCAAGGCCAAGTTGGATGGAGCTTTGAGCAAAATGTGTAATGGAAGGTGTTCCAGCCCATGGCAGAGGCTTGAAACTTGATGATCTTTAAGCTCCCTTTCAATCCAAAGCATTCTAGGATTCTGTGAAACAGAGACATTCATATCCTAGTTAATTTGGGTAATTTTAGGTAGAGTCTTCTGAACTTGACATATACAAAAAGAAAAATTAAAAGGTCTGAGTCTGAAAAGTCTCTTTTTCCTTAAATTACATACCTGCAGATATTGTAAGTACAATAAAAATTGGGGCTTTTAATGTTTCCAATTATTTAGAAGTAAAGAAAACCAAACAATGCCTGTAATGCATCTAATACAAAACTAAAAGTCCTAAAAGATGCCCACATGTTTATATATATATCTTAGTTGGATCCGGCTTTCATTTGAAAGTTTAGTTCGATATATTTCTTGAAGTGTAAAAATACTATGGGCAATACTACCTTTCTGGAATGAAAAGAACTTAGATAAAGAATAGCCTACTCTATCTTCAAAAAGTAGCATGTTTCTTAAGTTCCATGTACATTATATTCGCAATTTACATGAGAGTTTGTAATAGCAGTGCTGCTCCCTGGGTGTTACTTACTTTGGATGGACTTCTCTAAGGCTGAGTTTACACAGCTGTGGAAGGAAAACCTAGCCACAATCAATTAAAAAGTGCAACACAAATCCTTTGGACAGCATTCTCAGGCTGTCCTGCTGTTGAGACAGCTACTATTCTCTGAGAATGAGTGCTCTAACTGTATTAAACTTAGTCCTAACCAAAATAAGCTTCACTAATTTCCACCATTTAAGGAACATAAAGACCTGCCTTTGTTGTTTAAAGTTTAAGCTGACTAAGCCTCATAGAAACAGAACATTAAGGAACGAAAGCAATTAATTGCATTTACAGAGGTCAGAAGAGTCTCTGGGTTTTAGACATGATGGGCTTGTATGTCTGTGCTTCTTATTCATGTGAACACTCAGATTATGGGTTAACAGGTGACAAAATAAGTCACCTTTCTCTTCCTCTTGATAGCAGAGTGACGCTGAGCTGATCCTAACAGGTCACCACCGTGCTGGCATTACCTGCACTTTTGATTACTGAACAACTGGAGTAAGCAGGCAAATGAGACCCCAGACGCCCTGTCTTTGTGTAGGACATATTTATTACCAACTTGCTGAATCCTACACACAAAGAAAGCCTCAGGGAATGTAGTATGTCTAAAAGCTGATGCAAAAAGCACTGAGAAAAAAAGAAAAAGAAAAAAAAAAAGAGGATAAATAAGCAGGCAGCTGAAAAGCCTGAAGTCTAACTAACTTACCAGCACATCAATAATACAATAATGTCGTCAACCCACTGTGGACTCTGAACAATGCTTTTTCTGTTGTTCAGCTAATTAGTAAAAGAAGAGATTAAGGTCTTTAATCTCACTTGCTTACTCTTTCTTCCCTCTTTTTACCTGGAGGGTGTGCATATATGTGTACATATGTATTTCCTAAGCGAACAAAGAGGAAGTACATGCATTAAGATGTGGAAAACACGAGGTGAGTGTGAGTTTGGCTTTATATCCAACAACAAGAGGGTCATCTACATGATTTCACATTTCCATGTACTGCGACTGCAAGGAGTCAGATGTGTGTGTATGCTATAAGGTGGGAGGGGAGGGGGGAAGCTGAACTGAGGATATGAATTTTAATCAGTTTCCTGAATGAATACGACACTGTATTTCCCCCTACTCTCCTTAGGGTGACAATTCAGAGGAGATAACCTTCTCCTTTGAAAAACCCTGAAGGGAAAGTTTGTTTTTACCATAACAAATGTAACAAAAGAAAAGGGAAACTGTGAAAGGATGAAGGGGGAGGGGGGAAAAATTAAATGTCAAACTTTCTCTCCGTACTTGGAGATAACAGCATACTAGGAAACCTTCTTCGAAGCTTAACATAAATGCAGTTAAGCTGCTGCCAGTTGCAGTAAACCTCTCTCTCACCTTTCTTTCTCTCTTTCAAGATATCTTTGAATGCCTTCGCCTTCATCATAAATCAGACCTGTGAGCAATTATCACTCCAGCCGGATGGCAGCAGCCTGAGTGGCCACTGCTATTCCCCTGCTGTAATCTGCACTTTGTCAGGTTACACTACCCTTGATGAAATTTCACATTTCTTTGCCAATGAGTGTTACCTCTCCGTTTATGACTCATTATCTTTGCAGCAAAGAGCTGTGAATCTCATTCCTCGTACTTTTTTTAAACAGCATGGACCATCCGGCGATGCTGAGAACCCCCAGCACCCCGTCGTGGAGCCTCAGAGCATCCCAGCGGGACAGGGCTGCGCTGCTGCCTCAAATACTTACCCTGAGGGCATCTCTCCGCGCCTGTGAGGGAGACTGGACACAGACACTCTCCCCTGGCCTCAGAGGAGGCCACCATCGGCACACGCTGCTCACACCACTGTCACCACTCTCAGTGGAACTCCTGAGTTTTTGTCATTCCCTTTCCCATCCCTGCCGCCCTCGGCTGACAGGTTCTTGACAGGTTCCTTCAGCCCCGCCGGCCCCCACACTGCAACTTGCTGCCCTCACTGGGAAGTGGGGCTCTTTGGCGAGTCCTTCAGGCGGGAGTTAATATCATAAAAGAGCCAAACAACCCCAAAATTCCACCGTCCCACAAGGGCCCGGGCTCCAGCCTCCAACTCAGGAGAAGTTTCTGCGCTCTGCCCGGGCACCACAGGGGGTGTGGTGGCACGTCCCTCACCGCAGCCAGCACGGACCTCCCCGGTGCTCCGTTTTTCAGCGCCTCCATCCCCAGTTTATTTATTTTTAAACAACACCCCCCGACAACAAGCCAACCCAGAGAGCACACCCGCTGCCCTCACCGCAAGCAACCTGCACTCCCGCGCACGGCTGTCAAGGCAGGCATGAAAAAGTAAGCAGAGAGAACACGAAGAGAGAGAGAGACAGAGGTAGAGCTAGAGAGTCACTCACCGTCGGCGGCGACACAGAGGTTCCCAGAGCCGCTCTGAACTAAGAAGGGCTGGGGCACAAACTCTTCCTCAGAGTCGGAGCCCGCGGCCGCGCGCGCCGCGCCGTCGCCCAGCGACCGCCCCGGGCCCTCATTGGCCGGCGGCGAGGGCAGAGGGGAGGGGGACTGCGAGCGGGGGGTGGAGGAGGCGGAGGAGCAGGGCAGGGGGGGACCTGCGCCACGGACACACAGACACACAGACACACAGAGAAGGGGGCGGGGNGGCCCCACTGCACGTACCTGACCCCACTAGCTGCTGCCCCTTAGAACTCCCTAAAACTCATATTATTGGTTGCATTCATGGTTGGTTGGGGGGTTTTGTTTTGGTTTTTGTGTTTTGGGGTTTTTTAAGATTTTGGCACTGGAGAGAGCCCCCGGTGTGCGGGACACTGTGCCGTGACACGCGCGCCCGCTGTCAGTGAGGCCGGGCGTCGAAGCCGGGCTGGCATCGCACCGAAGGGAGAGCTTTGCCCCACGGACTGTGAGGTGAATTACTTAAGATGCCGCGTGAAAAGTGTGAAGTCCTCCCGGGGGATCGGTTTAACCATTCCCTCACCGAGTTTGTGAAAGCGAAAAGCCCAAGACCTTTATCACGCCGGCAGGAGCTGGAGGAGCGGTCCGGGCATCGCTAATGTGGCATAGATGCACATCAGCAAACCACAGTGACACAGGGCAGAAACACAGCTCAGAGCAGCATCATTTCATTGATTAAATGATGAAAAGGGCAGCAAATCAGGTTAAAAGACTGTATTTTACACAGAGCTGTGCCTGACTGAGGAAGAGCTACTGACTGCAAGGAAATTGAAAAAGGTACATGTAGGGTGAGTAGATCCAATTGGAAAAGCATAGTGTAAGCAATTAATGGTTATCAGGGTCTTATTCCAATCAGATTTTTAAACAAAACTGGGAAGTCAGAACCCCTAAACTGGTGAAAAAACTATCAGGCAAATGTGGAGGTCAGATATGTGCAGTACATCAATAAAAATGGGGACTATGAACACAGACATATAATACAGGACAATGCATTTAAACATGAGCTTTTCCCCTTGCTACTTTTGATCTGAAAGTCATAATGATTAATCTCCCACATTTTCCCAAATACTGAAATGTTATCATGCAAAATCCATCAAAATAAAAGAACAGTCAGATCAAGAAAGCCAGCAAACTTAAAAAATTTCTGTTTCTAGAAAAACACATTTTGAACATAACATAGCACACTACATAGCTGTACAGAATTTCCTACTAAACACAACATGAACACTTTAAAGAAGGGCACAAACGCAAAACAATAATATGAGTTTAACATTTAAATCCCCCACAGCTGGTTTTGCTATGTTTCCTTCCACCTTGGTCATCAGTTTTGCTCATCGTAAGCCCTTGGATGACATCTCCTTGACACATGCCAATTTTATAAATTGCTAATTATAGTCGGAGCAGAAATTGTGGCGTCAGAGGCAAAGCCAGGGAACCAGGGAGATTATAGGACTATACCTGTGTTTAGAGACACTTGTCACCCAAAGGAGAAAAGCCAGACTTGGTGGACGAGTGTGCACTGCCTTGTATGCAGCATGCAGACCAAGAGCCGAAATTGTGAGCCCTCTGTGTTTTGTTATGATCTGCAGTGGAGTTGTCTGGGTCTCCTTCTTTCTGACAGCTCTCCAGACAGAGAAGTTGCTGCTTTAGGAATGCAGCTTTTAAGGAATCTGCAGTCCACTTCACACTCCTTGACCCTTTTTATGGTGCCAAGGCTGAACCTTCCCATTGTGCTAACTACTAGTAAGAGCTGGAGAGAGACTGGGAAAAAAGGTAGCATATTCAAGTAGATGAGTACTGCTTTCCCTGTGACAGTCCCTGACAAGCAAACTGAGATTCAGCTCTAACTCTGATTTGCTCTTGAAAGAGAAAAGTCTGCTCTGCGTCATCCTCTTTGTTGCAATAGAGATTTGATGAGCCCTGACATGTAACAAAGTTTAAATCAGGACTTTGATTTGCTATGCTTTCATTACAAAACAGAGTGACATGTATTTCTAATCCTGTGTAGTCAGGAGCTGAATTCTAGTGTGATGATGAGCGAAATGGAAGGAAAGTGTTAAATCAGTGTCTCTCTATAGACCCATACAGTTTTTCAGTGTACTTTGTTAGGAGAGGACACATTTTTCCAGCCATTGAGAAAGACAAGCTAGATTAAAAAATTTTTTTCTAGCCTCTGACTCATTTACACAAAGACCAGTAAAAATGCATTAAAAAAAAAAAAAAAAAGGGGGTAAATTACAGTAGAACCTCAACTCTCTCCCTATGTTTTGTTCAAGCAGCATGCTTGGCATAACTATACATGAGTTCTGTAGTCCGGACACAAAGAGCAGGAGCAGAACAAGCTGGATTTGGAATTGTAACTCTAAAAGCAAAATCCCAGCTTTTGTCAGTCCACATCAGAAAGTTTCTGCCATTTCCACATTTGCAGGTTGTTGGGGGTTTTTCTGTATGAGCTTTCCCCATCTCCCAGTATTACAGTATTGGCAAGGATGAAAGAAAAAAAGAATAAAACCATAACCAAAACCTTTTTAAATTACAGCTTTGGATTTTAATCAACTACACCATTGCAGAATGCACACGAGAAGATCCTGTGGGCTTTCACGGTCATTACATGCACTTCCAGCAGTGCACGAGCTGACCTGTACAAGGGAAGGTTCCCTAGGAATTGTGCATACTAACCATGTTACTGACGACTGCATTGCTCTGAAGAGCACTGGCACGTACCACTACACTCCCTGGAAAATTCCTTTTTGGGCACAAATGATGGGGTAGATGCAACAGGAGATATTCCTAGCTCCCAGATAGGAGGTGTGCTCTTGTCAGCTCTGCTGACAACATCCAATGAAAATGGATGGGAAGCAAAGCAATACTTTTCTTTTTAAGAATTCAACAACTCTGTTTGTAAGGCAAGTGTGTGTTAAGTTGTGGATCCTTTAAGAGAATTGCTTCCTTTTTTCCTGCTTGGATAGAAAACTAAGAATTAAATCTGACCTTTTCACAAAAATTAAACTGAGAGATGAAAGCTACAAGTTTATATCCTTCTCAGACAAGTATCTCATTGAATTTACTGCAACTGCAGGTCCAAGTAAAACAAGCAGGATTTGGCCCATAAACTTTCATTCCAGCTCCCAGAGCAAAATTTCTAATTGATTAGTACAAAATGAATTCATAGCAATACTGGGTTGCTATGGAACCTGAGCAAGTAGGACAAGTTGCTTTGCAGTATGTGCTGTTTCTCCTTCAAAAATACAAAACAGAAGGACTAGATAACACATTCATTATGCACAGTCTTGCAGTTTGGAAGCTAACTCAAAGAGAAACAAAACAAATTCCAAGTATGGGCCCCTTGGCATCAATTTGTACAATCTTATATATCTGCTTGCAGTCAACAGTCAAAACTATGTTCTTTGGACTTGAGGCAGGAATAATAGACGTTGAATGTCTCTGTATGAATGATATGTTATTTGAACATATTCAGAGGGAAACAGAACAGAACCTTCTATTTTATCTATGTGCCAATATTTCAGATTAAAATTTAAAAAAAAAAAAAAATCAGGGGAAGATATGTTACAGTCTCTGGTAGATTTATGAAAGCACTTAGGAAACAAACTTTGGAAATAGGTTAGTACAAAGAAGTGTTTCTCAGTTTAACCAAGGAATTCTGCAATATTCAGGTATCTGCTTTAAATTTAGGGAAGAGACTACCAGAGCAGACCCCAAATAGTTAGGAGAAAGTAAGTCAAACAATAAACATACCTTCATTTTATGCAGCACATTTGGCTGCAATATTTCAGAATTACTAGAATTACTCTGTCTCTCGCAGGATCTGGCCTTCAGAGATCAAGAGCTGATTCAAAACGGGTGTATTCATACTAGTGTGAATAGAAGAGCTGCCAGAAATACAGAACATTCAAGGAGATACTTTTAAAGGTCAGTAAATTGTTTCATGGACTGTATTCAGTGGATTATACTCATATGTTTATAATTTGCCCCAAAAGAGGTGAAAAAGAGTAGATATACAAAGGCTGACTTTTCACAGAACTGAAATGACAAAGCAACAGGATTTAAGAGTGTTCAATATACAGAGAATGGTATTATCTGCAATCAATAAATCAGTAATATCAGCTTTTTTCCCTTAGTAACTTCTATCAAGGTTCATCCAAGAACCTTTAAGGGCTTTACAAGCATTGGGTATGTAAACTTTGAAATACTGTTATCAGATCTGTTGGGATCTGTTATCAGATTGGCTGATACAATGGTCAGAGGGCTGGAACGCTTCTGTGAAGACATGTTGAGAGAGTTAGGGTTGTTAAGCAGGGAGAAGAGAAGGCTCTAGGGAGACCTTCTAGCAGCATTCCAGTCCTCAAAGGAGACTTGGACTTGTAGAAAAGAGGAATAGTGACTTTTTACACAGGCAGATAGTAATAGAACAAGGGGGAACAGTCTTAAAGTGAAAGAGGAGAGATTTAGATTAGATACGAGGAAGAAATTCTTTACTGTGAGTGGTGAGGCACTGGCACAGGTTGCTCAGAGAAGCCGTGGCTGACCCATCCCTGCTTCAAGGTCAGGTTGGATGGGGCTTTGAGCAAACTGGTCTAGTGGAAGGTGTCCTTGCCCATGGCAGGGGGGTTGGATAGAGATGATCTCTTAGACCTCTTCCAACCCAAATCATTCTGTAATTCTATGAATTATATTTTCTGGGGAGCAGACTTACACTTCTGACTGATAAGGAAACTGAAGCACAGAGATGTGCAATAGTTTGATTCAAGATTCTGTCATTCCTTGCATACTGTATCTATAACCACTGAAATAGTCTAAAAGGCTTTTTGTCACACTCAAAATAATTTAAATTAACAGACTTCCTACCACAAAGGAAAGACAGGCATGGGCAGAAGTGCTGTTATTGTGATTTCCTCAGTACAACAACTACAGTAGTTCTCACATTAAGAGCTTTTGCAGTCATACCACTGACAATGCTTAGCCTTTGTACCACTTTAAAATAGGAAAGTTTCTAACCATGGTACTGGTGCACCAATGTTGGTAAGCACCATTACAAACAAAAGACATCACAGTACAGCTCTGGCCTTTAAAAGGTGGCTGTGCACTGTGGGTTCATAGGAAAGCTGTGTAAATGATAGCAGAGTGTATTCTGTAGTGTGCTGGTTGGGTGTATTATCTCATCAAAGAAAAGAGAGTGTAAACAGATGAACTTCTTTTTATGTCTTCCCCTCACTTTACGCAAGAGTCTTGAGTGATTCTTATTGACACTGAAACAATCTTATTGATGAATATTAAAACTGTAGAGTCTTATGCTGAAGCATAACCTGCCTAAGCAATGCTTAGGAACCTCTGTGTGATAAAAGAAATAAATTATTAAATTAGGCTTAAATTCAGGAAGTTTCACCTCATACCATATCTGATTGCTTAAACCCCCACAAACATGAAGCAGTTCTGCAGGGCAGAGAACTTGTGTGAGAGCAATATTTGCAAAGTGGCAAGCAGGATAGGCACCAAGACATCCCTGGATTGCTGACACACGGGAGGAGGTGGAAAGGGAGGTGCCCTGCCTGCACAGCAGTGTTTGGCTCCCTGTAGAATATAAAAGGCAGTGATTTGCCCCACTAGTATTTCAGGGCATTGGAGATCCTGCTGGACTGAGAAGGGGAGGGGGAGAATATCTGCCATTTTTCTTTTCAAGGTGAAGGGAAATGTATATGAAGATGAGCCCTGATTATCACAGGCTGGTTTAGCATCTGGGAGCCTCACTCTCTCAGAGATAAAGAAGAAATTTTCCTAAGGAACAAACAGCATTCATGACTTTCTCATGGCAGCATATCAAACCTTTCCAGTGGACAGTATAACAGACCTCTGGAAAAAAAGCAAGCTGAACTAGCTGTCTTGCAAAATGTGTCAATGAATCATAGGAGTAAGGAGTTGTTGTGCAGATTTACTGCTGCTCTTTAACAATAGGTGGTCACAACATTCTTAGTTCAACAGGGAATATATATCTTGTGTTTAAAATTGATTAAAAAAGCAGTCTTAGAAAACTACTCTTAGTTATTTATATTTCCTGAATTTCCACCTGCACTTATGTTTATTTTATTTAATTTAATTTTCTGGTTTTGATATATAGTTATAAAGCCAGAGGGGAAAATGAATGAAACAAAGGAGAAAAATGAATATCTTCTTAACAAGAAAAACCTGGGCAACTGCCATGTCACCAAAATTAAGAAATGAGTAGTTGTGCTTTGAAAATGAGAAATAATCACATGCCCTGTATGAAGACTGGCATACTGGGGGAAAAAGGGGCACATGAGGTTAAGAAGCAATGAATAAATTCACCTGGGCTGAAGTGGACTATGAAGAACACGTTACATGGACGTCACCTGCCTTCTGGGGGATTTATGCTACTCTTCCATGTTGTTTTTTCCCTCCCTTGTGCTGTGAAGTTAGGCAATGATTTTCTTTTATCCATTTACCAGGATAGTGCATTTTCCGTTGAGGAAGTCAAGAAGTCACTGTTAGCAGGGACTCAGGAACATTCTTGTTCGTACAGGGCAGACCTTGGGCAGGCCCTCCTTTGGGTGGAAAGCATCTAGAATGGCAGCAGCTCTGTGAGGAATGATGTGATGCTGGGATAGATGAAAGCATGACAGCTGAATGCCTGTTATCTGCCTCTGTCTCAGCACAGATCATGGACCGAGCATTGGGGCCATATGCAATTATTCCCCAAGTGAAGCAGGAGGTAGAAAGGGACAAGGAACAACACAAACCTCAGAACTCCTTTTCCCCAGCTCCTGAGGTTACTAACCTGACCCAAAACAGCAGAAAACAATTATCCATTGAGCAAGATGGAGAGGAGCAGGGAGGAAATTGTTCCCTTCTGAAATGCAGTTCCTCCGGGGCTTGGGTACTCTGGTGCAGCACGGCCGCACTTATAATTTTTTGCAAACAGAAGAAAATAATACAGCAGATTTTCAGAAAATTACACGGGCAATTGCCCATGCCGGATACTCAGCTTGCTCATTTGTAGGCACAACAGTAGAAACAGATTGTGTAAGTTAGCTACACGATTTTCTACAACATCCATCTCCAAGGCTGAAATTGTGCTGTTATTTAAAAGCACAAACAGGTAATGTAATTTCCAAATATGTGGGAGATTTCTTGTATGTCTTTCAAAATCAAAGAAGTAAGGATCAAGAAAGAAAGACTTTCTTCTGATAGAGACAGTATAAACAATCCTAATCACCACAGAATATTTATATTATGCCTTGTGAAATATTTATGTAAGTAATTCATATCATCTAAAGTTTTAAGGAAAATGCAAGTCCCTAATTGTGGATCAGCATTACAAAAGCTTCTGCAGCTTTACTCAAACCCAACTTGTAAAAGAATAATGTAATCAGTAGGCAGACTGATGAGCTGCCTGTGAAGTGGCCTCTCTCAATCTGACACTAATGCTCTATCTGATCCAAAATACCCAATATCAAGTATGAAGTTCTCTGCAACTGATTACATGCAAATCTCCTAAAAGGTCTATTTTCCTGTATTTGGACACTGAGCTATAGGCTTTACAGAAATTGCTTTCTCTAAGCTTAATGATAACAAAAAGGTTTACACTAGCTTTGCAAAACTTTCCCTGATAGGCTTGGTCAAGGCAAAGAACCTTTTCATGCTCCTGTTACCCCGGCAGGGAAGAGTTATTAAACATGGGCCACTGCAAGTTTTTTTTCACCTGCCACAGCAAATAAAATTTACACAAATATCTTGCAGGGTGGTTAGCAGTAATTTTCTCCAATTACCTTTTAAGTAATGCCAGAGGATACAAAACTATGGAGTGCTAGAAACCAACCAAAATTTATAACGTTACAGCCCACCTACCAGGGAGCGAAACTAATTCATCCTCCAGCCAAAGCACCAAAAAATCAACAAGTTCACCTCATGATCAGTGATACACCTTGTGACTGTGTCCTGGCCACTGGTGGTGGGGTCTAACACACCTTGTATATAAAACAGTACAAGATGAACAACTATGCTGTAAAGGAGGAATATGTGTATTTACACCTGTTAACTAGACAACCACAAATAAGCATCTCTTGCAAGGAATGAAGGTTGCAGTTGTTAAGAGAAATCCAGGACTTGTTTGGGGAAACAGAAGGATAATGTGACATTGTGCAGTGTAGTCACTATAGGTTCTCTCTGCAGTCTGGGGAAATACAGCGTTATCTTCCAGGAGTGACTTATTCTGTCTCCAGTTTGAGTTGGAGTGTCTCATTTCTCTTCATTGACTATACAGGGAGATTTGGGTGGTCCTTACTTGTGTGTAAGTGAAAGTGACGTGAACCCTGGGCTTAATGTCTAGAACCTGCCTCAAGGTAAGGCATTCTCATTGAGATGTTTTTGGCAGTGATATTTTACTTTGCTCCGTAATAGATAATCCATATTTGCCCCATCATATGTGCAGATTTAACACTTCCCTTCCAAGCTCATAGACAAAGGTTCTATATAGTAGCAATGGAAATGGAGACTGAACACACAGACAGCTGGAGATAAAAGAGTCCATGAAGGAGAGTTCTGAAGCAATGATATTTTATGCTTCTCTTGGGAAGAAACATAGGCTGCCTGAGTAAGTACAGTCCAAAGAAAACATATGCCTGCATGTCTCTGGAGTATGAGAAAGGAGTAGGAAAGGTATACTACAGTGAGAATCCTACCTGTCTATCCATAAGTGCTCTTGCAAGGTAATTTGGGGTGAAAAGAATGTTGCCTCAATAAAGAAATTGTATCTGCTTCTATTATTGTTAAAATTACTGTTGACTTTGGATTTCTGTGCTGCATGTAACTAATGAACTTGTTCAGCCTCTTACACTTACTGGGGCAGTTTTCTCCTGATCCCAGTCTTTATCCCCGTGAGGGTTGGATGCTTGCATCCTTAAAATTGTATGGGAGTTGTTTGCCAGTGACTGTTATTTCTTATATTCTAGACAAGCTCCCTTAATTTTGGGAGGACCTTTTTTTCCAGTGCATGATTTCAAACAAAGCAAACAGCCTCCCTGCAAGATCTAAGAGTCATGGTTCAGAAGATCATTTTCTTTCTTCAGGTGAAAAAAGAGATCAAGGCAATTTAGTGCTAAAAGACTCTTCTTACATCAGCTTCTAAAGGGATCTGATTAAGAAGAAAGGTTGTTTTCTTTCTTACTGTCTCTGAGCTAGCCCTGGGGCTCGGGACTTGAAGACAGTAGAAAGTGTGAGGCTCCTGCAAGAGGGGAAGCAGGATGGCTGCATCAGAAGGATGCTGAGACTCAGTTCATGTGCTCTAGACACAAGCAGAAGGGCATGGTGCTGTGCTAAAGGGGCTGCACAGCACACCTATCTCTGTACCTGTGCACCCTGGTTGAAAGTGCATGCAATTCCTTTCTGGCTTGCTCTGAGACAGACCCTCTGTGTAACCTGAACTCTTCAGACCTGTCTGATCTGATCCTTATGCGTTGGACTCGCAATTGGCACCCCCCTCATGCTTCATGTACATTTGAATCTTGCACATACACTGCGACTGGCACAGCTCATTAGAAACCAGACCCATCCTACATCTTCCAGTAATTTCAATCAGTTTTGTCTATTTATTCTGCAGGCTTTTCAAGACATGGACTGCTTTGCCTTGTTTGCATGTGAAGCCGGCAAAACTGCAGGACTTTTTTCTTGTGTTTAGACATGCAACGCAAACTGTAAGAGTAGGGATAGGGAAGTTGTTTGTGCTTGAGTAGATGTAATTATTGTGGAGGTGAGCTGTGCACAATGTTCTGTAGGCAATGAGAGGCTGAGAGTGTCCCTTCACTACAATCTGCAGGCAGGACAAGTGCTGTGTTTCCAGGGAGGTCAAAGTGAGACCACGCACTTACTGAAAAAACTGCAAAAAAGATGTGCACCCCTCACTGCTCTAATCCAAACATTCCCCTTATAAACCTGCACTTCAGCTTTGTTTTCCCAGAAAACTCCCTGAATTCTTGCTAAGGCAAAGAGTCAAAATACAACTATGTGTCTATAGATGATGCTCTTCCCTCCTGAGAAAGACTGCCATTAATGGTATTGCCCAAGAAGGTAATGCAGGAATATGACAATATTGAGCCAGAAAAAACTGGTGTTGGACCAAAAATTGTGACTTGCTTTACATTTTTGTTCAGGCTTAGAAAGTAAAGACCAATAGCCGTGCACAAGAAGAAAGGAAATGAATAGAGGCAAATTTTCAGGTCATTGAATGATACTTCCAGTCCCCCAAAAAATGGGAACAATCCTCTTTCCTCCAGTATGACTCCTTGTCTCCCAGCAGACAACAAACAACTTGCAATGCAATAGCTAAACTTCAGAAAGTTTCAGAAACACCGTTGATATTACTGTTTTTTTCTCCAAAGCCTTGGTTAATATCTTTAAAACTACAATTTCAATACCTTAATCAGTGCTTTACTGACTTCTGCCCTATAAGAGAAGGCTCTTTACTTTTACTTTTGCTCAGTTCCATGCTCAGTGAAAAGTATGAAATTTTTCAAGTCACTGCAGAAAGATTGGTGCAAAATAAGGGAGATTTTCTGAATAGAGGGAAGGTAATGATAATTCAAAACACATTGCAGGCACATGAGAATTATTTATGAAAAAATTTTTAAAAATCCCAGTAGTTCAGAGAATGGTGGGCCCTAAACAGTAGAGCTAAATATGGGGAAAAATATACCTGGTCTCATTCATTCAGCAGTCTCTCTGTCTCTCATTTCCCCCAGCGCTGGTCTGTTTTTCTGAGTGATGGATAAAGGAATTGGTTATCTCCAAGAAAAAAATCTCTTTTAAAAAGATGAGAGCAGTATTAGAAAAAAATCTGTGCTTGGAAATATAGCACCTGAACCCATACGAAAATGTGATACAGGTTTTGCCAGAACAGAAAACACTGCTGGTCCACCTGATTTACTATCCCTTCCCCACTACTGGCTGATTCCAGTCATGCAGTGCTCCCATAAAACAGTTAATCACACTCAGTGGTATAGGGGAAAAACCCTTTCTAATACCACATAGTAACCAAAGCTATGCAAGGAAGCAAGATGGCTAATAGACTATTTTTTTTCTGACTGTTGAAACAATATGTGCTATATATATTCCAACTCACTGGTAATTATTTGTCCCAGGTGTTTGCCAAAAAACTAACATGTAACAGGTAGCTTTGCATGCTAGCGATGAAATATTTTTAATTGTAATGGTTTTAATCTGGGTAAAATGCTAACGGGAGAAGAGAATCCTGATGTTTTGGATGAGAAGAGCCATTATTGCTTATCATGTCCATCTCTAAGGTAGTTATTCACTGTAGCATAGAAGTCCCTTCTATAACAAGTCTAATTTTAAATTCCCGATCAATTAGTTTGGGCAGCCTGTTCCAGAGTTCTGGAGGTCTAGCAACGCCCACTCTCAGATGTGCTTCTGTTACGCTGCACTGAACACTCCTGAGTAGGCTGGTGAGCAGACTAAGTAACATAGTGGTTTCTTTTATCTCTAAATTTGATGATTACCTGCCTGACCTCTTTGACAGGCCTGACCTTCTGTACACTATTCAATAGTTTATACAGCTATTTTCTTTCTTATGATTCTTTTTGAACTAAAGACCCTGATCTGCAAGCACCGTGCAGACCCAGCTGCCTTTCATCAGTCCACATATGTGTCGGCCAAATGCCTATAAGTGGAGAAGCTCTGACTAAACAGCCCTTGAGGCACTTCTGCAGACATTACAGCAGTTCCACCACACTTTAATGAGCAACTCTGGCTTCAGTTTTGTCTTAATTTTTACCTCTTGTCTATCTGTGCAAGCATTCATATGAGCTATGTTGTCCTCATACTCTTTTAAATTTTGATTGAGCCGCTCTTACATGCACAGAAAATAGGCTCTTTTTACTTCTAGACAATTTTTCAAGTGATGCCTTTCATTAAAAAAAAATCAAAAAACAAACATGAAAAATAAACCCTTGAAAAGTCTAGAAGAGGAAAAAGCTTTTCAAAATGTATGACTTTTTTATTTTATATATAGTAGGTTGCCTTCAGTTCATAAAGTGTTAAAAATCAAAGGAGACAGCAAAATGAATGCAAGTGATTATGGGGAGATTTCTGAAGCCCTGTGTGGTCAACAAACTTGATCACTTCTAGGGGCTGCCCAGTTGTGTAGGTTTCTGTGCTCACTAAGTGTGTTGCTACTTAACCTGCTGGTTCCCTGATTTTTTAACACTAAAAGGAGTATTATAGGAGAAGAAACCTGTCTGTTGCCCAACATTGCTGAGATAAAGAGCCCCCTTAAATCCTCAAAAGGCCTAATAGTAGCTAATACCACCCAAACTGAGTGGAGCCTAGAATCAAGGTTTCTTACTTTTTGAGGATAGGTTTCAATTCCTAAATTATTTCAGAAGGCATCACTGTTACCACCACACACCCTTCATCAGAAGATGGCCTGAAAGACTAGCACTCAAATGCTTTCTATTAATTCCAGTGGAAGACTTAAAGAGATTCATGTAGGAAAACACATAGGAGACACCCAAGGTTCCTGCGCTGTCAGAGTGGGAAGGGATTCCATGTGATATGTTGACTAGAACTTCCTCTGCTTATCTTCAAGGCCATCTACTTCCTTTCACTTCCACTTCCACACACAAAGTATGAAAAGCAGAATTTGGATGGCATTTCCATATAGACTGGCTTTCTCTCAAATTGTTCGGGACCAAATTTCTCAAACAATTTCTCCAGGTTTCTTAGACTCCTAAGTTATGTGTGATTGAGTATGCATAAAAGCCACAATTTGCAGACCTTAGTCCTCCGAGCAAAGAACTAAAATTCACCTTTCCTTCCTTAAACTGAAATGCTGAAATGATCAAGTGTTTTGTCCCTGACAAAGAACACATTTGGTTGTGTTGGTTATGTTGGAGCTTGATTTTTGGCTAGGTGCAGAGAACCCAGACCTCATGGTGAAGGCAGTAAGTGGATTTTGGTGTGATTCTTTCTATAATCAGACAAAGTTATGCCTAAGAGGCAATGCTTGAAATTGTTAACAGACATAATAATAAACATGGGTTATTTCAAAATATATCTTAAACTATCAAGAGTCATCTGCACATAGACTTTGTACAGAAAGAATAAGTTGTATTTTTAGTGTTCTTGCCTGAAAAAATGCTACTGTTTATCCCTGTGTTTTTAGGCATAAACTAACACACCACACACCCATGGGAAAACAACACACATTTGGAGATGCTTTAAGAAAAACAAAAGCTCATTGCTCTCTGTCATAGGCTCAGCGTCTACAGAAGCTGCAGTAAAACTCATTTACATTTGGCATTCTAGCAATGGATAGGTAAAGGTGCTGTTGACAAACTGTTCTGCATCTGAAGGTTCCTGAAGGCATTCCTTATCTAAGGTTATTGCAAAAGCAGTTCTGGTTGGATCTCTCTGGTGATCCAAAATAACTGTGCTTCTTTCTGGTTTTTCTTTTTTTCTTTTTCTTTCCCTTTACAATTTCTTATATGCTGAAGCTGATGCAAAGATAAATGTGAAAAGGCATGACATTTCCTTTTTGTTAGATGCTTGTGATTTTTATTACGCGTGTCCCCGAAGGTAGCTTAGCCAGCACCTGGTGCTATTTGAGTATTCTGGCCTTCCAGTCCATGAAAGTATCTCTGGAATAGGGGAGCAATAAAGATACTTCATAATCAAAGTGGTCATTCTGGTGTGAACATTAAAAGTTCTTACACACACACATATACACAGAGAGAGAGAGAGAGAGAGAGAGAGAGAGAGAAGAATTCTGACAGCCATCATTCTGTGCCATTTACCCTGCAAAAAATATATATACTCATACAAGCTCTGTTATAAACTCTTAGCAATTTCTTTAAACTTGCTTTTATCTGGGAAGCCTGCTGCTTCTGTTTCAGATTTGAAGAAAGCTTGTCTACTTTTTCAAAGTATATCACTTCTAATAAAAGATACTACCTGTTCCTGTAAGTGTTTTCTTGATTAACTCGTCAGATTATCACACCTACAAAAATATGCCACTAGGCTGATATTGCGAGATCTCAAATGACATACAGATGTTTGTCAGCTCATTTTGAGAAACTGCTTTCTCTACAATATAGGTTTTATAACTGTATTCCTAACAGTTATAATCATTTAAAGCTCTTCTGGTAGTAAAGCACCAAACAGATTCCTCCACATAATCCTAGTTTTCATGGGGAATACTCACATCCAGTAATAAAAAGATGCAAAAACCTGATGTGAATTGCATGGAATAAACCTATTATTTAAAATATAAGAAAATCTAACATAGTCTCAAGCAGCACAGAAAAAAAAAAAAAGACAAGGTCAGAAATCTCAATGTGTCCATTTATGGACAGATATATACTTTGTATGTAGATTTAATTTTTCAGCTTTGGTGTATAATATCACTGATACCATCCATGTGAGCACATAAACACAGGCACCAGGAGCAAAGGCCATTTTGACTGCTTGGAACAAATGGGGAAGTCTGAAGTCTGAAAACACAAAGAACATAGTGTCACTGCAAGTTAAACCTGCTGTGAACACAGTAGGGAAGACCACCAGGACCTGCTAGAAAATCTTACAGGATATGGGGAAGAGACAAATAGATGGGAGAATTTTGCATGGCACTGCAAAATAAGATATACAGAAAGGGAGTTGTTGAAATAATGGTTGTGAACTTGGTCTTTGGACCCACAATGGGAAAGCATAGCTGTGCAAATGATTTTCCATCTGGTTTACTCAATAAAACATATGTATGTTCAGAAAATGTGTCATGGAGAAAAAAACCTTTAGCTGCTGTAACTTGTGAGCTAGGTCAGGTAGAAGAGCAGAGATTGGTTTGTGGCTCAAAATCTCCACAGCAACAGGCATATCTGCTGCTTTTGTTAATGCTAGGTGGAAAACAGAAGGAGTAACATTTTATATAGAGAAAGCAGTTGTGTCTGATTATACACAAATGCCAGTTTAAAGCTTAAGAAAGCATGGATTTTCCCTAACTGTGAAAGCAACTCTTTAAGTCATTGACTTCTGTCGTTCCTCAAGAAATAGGTATATTTAAAATAATTTCAAACTTGCATGGCCAGCCACTGTAAAACTTCTTGTTGATTTTTTGTAAAATAAACAGAATTCAAGTCTCCTTTTGTTGTGGGTAAAGGTCAGTTGGAGGAACAGGAAAGGTTTTATGATGTATTCCATTTTTCTTTCTTACTTGCTGTTGCTGTGATGCTGTGGAATCAGCCAAGAGGTGAATATCTTCTTTACACTTCCCGTTTTATCCTTCCCATTGGTTACAAGGTGGTTGTTAAACCACGTAATGGAAAACTGGACTGATGGAACTGGGATTATAGTTTTTGAAGCAGTGCTTTTCAAATCATTACATTTTCCCAGTCTCATTTGTTCGTTAATCCAGCAGTCTCTTTCACCACAGCCAATGGTAAAATCCATACAGTAATGATACATTCAGCAAATTGCACATTGCTGTGTAGGCAGGAATTGCTCCCTTCAGATCCCTGGCAAGTGATAAGCACATGCCCTTGAGCCTGAGGTTTTTTTGCAAATCCCTGTTGCATTATGCAAATCTCTATAACTGATTACAACAGTTTCTGAACAGCATCGTCTTCTTCCACCTGTTCACCAAAGCCTTAGGAATCACAGGAAGAAACTCAAAATCCAAACTCAATTTCCAAATCTGTCCAGCAGAACGATTTATCTGACAGACTGATTGACAGAAGCAAGTTTGCTTCTTAGGGGAGAAAAACGGATGAACAGTAAAGCTACCAGGACAAAACCTTCCAGTGGATCAAATAAGGGCACAACACTCCCCGATTCCCACCACAGGTCTCTATTCACTTGATCATCCCATTTGCTTAAGAAACTTTAGTATTATTCGAAAAAATGGCATCAAGACTGAAAAGAAAGCAAATTAAACCAATCTACCCCTCACACCTTGGTGTTTAATAGAAATATGCAATGAATAGACATATTTTGTGAAAGGTCTGTTTTAATAAAACCGGCCTTCACCTCAAAAGGGACTAGAACCAGAGTAAAACGAACACTAATAATACCAGCTTATCGGCTACTCGGTAAAATCCTATTTATAAGTCTATGGATGCTAATTAACTGTCTCACAATGGCAAGCAGAATTATGTTTTATTCACAAATGAAAGCATCAAAAGTGTTAAGGAAGACACTACATTGATTAATGTCTAGTCAGGTGTTTTGTATACCCAAACTCTTCCTTTCTGATGACATTTCCCCATTTTTTTCCTTTTTATGAAAGACTCATATGAACTCTCGCAGCTATTTTTGTTCTTTTTTAAAAGACCACAACTTGGCAATAGAATCACAGAATCATTTGGGTCAGAAGGGATCTTATAGATTATCTAATTCCAACCCTCCTGCCATGGGAAGGGAGACCTTCCTCTAGACCAGGTTGCTCAGGGTCCCATCCAACCTGGCCTTGAACACTTCCAGGCATCCACAACTTCTCTGGGCAACCTGTGTCAGTGCCTCACCCCCCTCACAGTGAGGAATTTCTTCCTAATATCTTATCTAAACTTGCCCCTTATCAGTTTAAAGCCATTACCCCTTGTCACTCCATGCCCGTGTCAAAAGTCCCTCTCCAGCTCTTTTGTAGACCCTTTAGGTACTGGAAGGGCCTCTAGGGTCTTTCCTTAGCCTTCTCGTCTCCAGGTTAAACAATCCCAACTCTCTCAGCCTGTCTCCATAACAGAAGTGGTCCAGTTCTTTAAGGATCTTCTGGGCCTCCTCTGGACCCATTTCAACAGGAAAGAAATGAGCCATCCCTCCACAAATGTATACACTTTTGTCTTAAACTTGCAGTACAAACTATGAAAAGAATAAAAACCCCTACAGCTAACTCAAAATATAGCCCAGAAAATGAATACTAACTCACTTCTGTTGTATTTGAGGGTAAAAGACTTTCCTGTAGTGGCAGTGGGAAGCCTGTGACCTCTCCAAGACTTGCCAAAAATAGGTCATCTCTGTGATAAACTGCTCAGTCCTGCATTTCCATCTCAAAATGTTTCCTGATGAAGTGAGAAAGAAAATGTCCGGCCTCTGTAGATATGGTGTTTCTTAAAACCTTGATCAAAATCAAATGTCTCCCATTCTTTATTAGGGATGTTAAACAGAAGCAGTTGTGTGAGGGACATGTAGACAGCATGACCTTCAGAACTGGTACCTGCTCACTGGTAATTACACAGCGATGGCTGTTTATCATATAGAAAGTGAATCCAACGCCTTGTAGGAAATACCTTTGAGGAAACAGAGTCATGATGAAATGCTGCTCTGCTTTATTTTTGTGGGTGAATTCTAGCATTTATAAAAATAAAGTGCTTCCATGACAGATAAAAAACAGACATCATTTTTGTGCAGACTATTTGGAGTGAGACATCTCTGCCTGTTTGTGTGATTGTCTTCTTTGCAAATTTTTGGTTGAATCTTTAGTTTTGTTAAAAAAGAGAGGAAAAAAACCACCATTCTGAAGCTGTCCCAAATGTGTGGAGAAGGGCAACTTGTTAACTTACTTCTTAAAAAAATAAAACACAGGAGAATTAGCATGATGATTGGTGGTGAAACCATCCTTTTTCTGGGATGCCTTGTTTTTTTCATGGTAGGCAATTTGGGTCTGGCTGGGAAGGTTAAGCAAAGAAAACCCTATTTTTTTGCAATATTTATTTTTTCTCTTCTGAAAATCTGGGAGCTTATCTAAAGAACAGTGGCAACTACTCTTTCAGATACAGCAATCTCTTCCGTCTCAGATTCGTTATATGTGATTGTAAGCTCCATCTAATTGAGACTGCCTTATCTATGTTATTCTTAGAAACCAGAAGTTAATCTGTAAGAGCTACAAGTTTATCTTTCCCCTCTCTAGCCACATCTCAACTCAAAAAAGCCCATGCCATCACCCTGCCTTGCCTCATTTATCAAAATAATACAGCAGCTAATCCTTCTGGAAGAACACAGTGTGAGACATACAGGGCAGGACACCCACATTCCCAGGGCTCATCTGGGGAGTGAGGGGGCTGTGTGCTCATACTGCATCCCTGTGGTTCCTAGGAGGTTTGGTTGGCTGGTTGAGCCAATTGAATGTGAACTCAGCATGATGGGAGAGGTAACAGTGTGGTAGGACCTGAACCCCATCCTGATCCCCATCTGAAAGCCTGTGCCTAGGGAGGATGACCAGAAATGATTACTTCTCCATGGGACCCAGAAGACTAAGATGGTGTCTGCTAGTCTGTCACTATCACATCATACCCTGTCCTGTTTTGTATATTAAGGCAAATCATCAGTTTTCAGAGCTGTTGGCTCAGCACCAGTCCCCAAACCTGCATTTGCTGCACAGAGAAAGCCCATCCTGTTTCTCTCCTGAAACCCAGCACATTCCAACCTGAGCCAAATGTCCACATGGTGAACAGTTCTATTAGGTGCAAAGGTTTCCATACAGAACTGAGACCTGTGTTTATTTGCAGAATAGGTGAGGTGTGCTGTTAAGAGTTAAATGAGGGAACGGGACGTTTGCAGGAAAATGTTTAAATAGTTGTGGTTCAGTGAATGCAGATTCCCAGTAAGCGCTGTAACAGAGATGGATAAAGAGCGCTGGGAAGGTAACTGCTTGTCCAGGTTTAGGCACAAGTTTAACAAGTGCTTGCTTAAGCAATTGTTTGGCTTTTTGATTATAAATATGGAGTGAAAAAAGTTTCCCACTTCCTTGAAGAAAACAGTCACTTCTGAAGTTTCTCTTACAGACTTTTTGTGGTTTTGTTTTTGTTTTTTTTGGTCATGATGAAGCATTTAAACAGTTCACTGCATTCTGAATATATACACCTAATGCATCCAAAGCTTAGATCAAGTCTCCAAATATGAAAGGACCAACTCAGATATCTCAAATCAATTTATTCCCAACACTTGGGGCTTCCCAATTTGATAATGTCACAGAACATGTTTTAATCTTCAGTGAAACCTGTCAGAACACAGCAGTGGCCCGTTGAAGGAGTGGGTTCATCTAGAGAAATGACAGTGTCAGAGACACTGCTTTATTGGCACAGTGGGGAATATGTGAACTTAAGCGTAAGCCAAATCCCGAAGCACAAAAAGTGTTTTAAGATCAGTGAGTTGAACAATGTTGTTGATCCCTGCAGCAAAGAGGGAAGGTTTGAAAGAGCAACAACTGTATGAACGGCCCAAACATAGCTACTTAGTTGATGGTTCACAGAGTCAGAGGCATTAGGAATGGAAAAGACCTACAGGGTGAACCATGATTATTTATTCTGCTTCAGTGCTCTGTCCTGTGTTTCAAACCAAACAGAGACTTCTCTGACCCAAATGTGGATTTTAATATGTGTTTTGTACAGTCAGCTTGATTTAGGGTCCTGAGTCAATCTCTTGTAGAAAGAATATTAAACTGCAAAGCAAGAACAGGGATTTAAATAACAAGAAGGGTTTTTTGATTTGTTTATTGTTTGTTTCCACTTTTCTTCTCCTCCCTCCCTTTTTCTTTTTAATAAGTTTTGAACACCAGCATGCGTTAAACTATCTGCAAGTCCAAACAAACACTCCTTTCCAGAAAGTGAAACATTTTCTTCCACAGTGTTTGAAACAGGTATGTACAATGCAGGGATTCACACCAAACAAAAATCCGCTAAACAAAACTGTATGTTTCACCAGCTGAATGCAGAGTTCAGATCCTTCCCCCAGGACATGAATTTTGGTGGTAGAAATAGCAAGGTATGCAGAAAAAAAGGTGAGATTTTACTAGAACAGAAAACTTCTCCAAGTCATCCTTATGGAATCAGGGACAGAAAGGAGGAAGGAAGTGCAGAGGCATGTGAAGACAACTTCTGAGAAATTTCAGCTTGTTGCTATGTGTGTGACTCATAAGCTTAATATGTGGCTATATTATACACGCTGATTTACACAACATGCAAGAGAACTTAGGTCTGACACATGGCAGGAGAACAATGCATATCCTAACATATTCTTTATGGTATTTCAAGGCAACATACTTGCACATCTAGAGAAGAATTTCAATAGAAGTCACAAGAGCCATTGCTATATGTGAAACACTGCTAGCAATTTATTCACAAGAGATCCAGTGTTGTTTCTGTAGCCTTTCAGAAAGCCCGTGGAGCTTGCTGTCATTTTGATTCCAGAGACCAACCTCTGATCAAAGTTTTTCTCAGTTTTTCTCCTTTTTGACAAGTCCACTTTCTTCCAACTCACTTGCTTTATGTAAAAGTTTGCAGGCAGGCTGAAGAAGGCGAGCCACAGCCTCCTTGCCTGGCAGCAGTTCAACACTCTCAGAAGTGAAGGTGCAAGACAGGAACATAAGCATAATGATGGAGAGTTGGCCTAAAGGAATGGCTGTCCCAGCTACACACTTGAAGCAGAAAGAAAGAATGGAGATTATATGAGCTTACGCAACAACCCAATGTAATGTATTTACTATCTCAGAACCTCCTTAGATTTTCTTTGGATGGGAGCTCTTTGAGTGAGAAAAAGATACTAATTAGAAACTTGCTAAACAATCTAACAGATGACAAATGTCTCCAGCATTGAAAACCAGAGGTGAAGAGGCTGTTTGCATCTTTTTTTACCTCTTCCTACCTAAGATCAGCTGTGACACTATCCTCATATATTATCATGCACTTTATTCTGATAGACTTTCAGTTACTTAAGTGATAAGGTCTATAGGCCATGCAACATGCTGTACAGTAACTGCCATATTTTTTGAATATACATTTATATGGTAGACTGATAAGAAGACTATTAGTGATGTAGCTGAGGGAGTAGAGCACTATTCACTTTTTATCTAGCTGGTCTTTAGGGAGATGGAATTGTAATCCTCATTAACAAAAGCAACAGAATGCTCTACACCAAGTACTTAAATACTACCATAAAAGCAATCATCTATCCAAATGCTCCTGAAATGTATAACAAAAGAATGTTTCTGTCACCACAGTTAATTTCTGTTAAAGGTTGGCCTGATTGCTGAAGAAGTTCACTTCACCTTGAAAATCATCTGCATAAAAAGTCAAGCTTCAGGGGACCAGCAAAAGAGATTGCATCAAATGCATTAAAAAGTAGGAATAAAGCCCTTTCAAGTATTTTCTTCTACATGCTGAAGATATTTCAGTAGTATTCAGATTTCAGCCATACTGGCCATCTGTTAGAGACAATAGCAGAAAGTTGCCATTCTTTGATATGCTGTTTACAATCTAAAAGTGACTTTAACATAATTCAGGGTTCAAACCCTTTCTGCGAACTTGCTCTCATTATGGTGATTAAGTGATGCAGGCTAATGCCACCCCTGAAGTAAGCACTTACATCTAAGGGGCAGTCAACCCAAAAATAACAAATCCAAGTTACCCCATGTCTTCAGGCAAGCTGCATAACATTCAATCCATACCAAAGTGCTCTTCCAACTTTCTAATGTCAGGTATTTGACACTCGGCCTGAACTCATGCCAGTGATTATTTGCATCACTATCCCACCTGCAGCACTCTGTGTCTGTTATCTGAGTTACTGTCACTACCTCTTTGAACAGCACCGAGACCCATTTGGCTTGATTTACTGCTTTATGGAACTGAGTAAGCAGCACAACATCCACCAAATCACACCTTTTCAGAAAGGTCATAATGATTCTTGTGCACTCCATATCCAGCCCAACTGATCCAGACTTCTCTCCCTGTTAAGCGTTTTTCCCATAACTGAATATACTCTGCATGTACTGAGCTTTTTTCCTCTTTAGATCTCTGAGCTGATCCCCGTGCAGCCCTTGGAATATGTCCTGTGTGCGTAGTGAATTTTTCATGAATCCCACATTAAATCTGCAGGCTTTGAGGTGCACAGAGGGAACTGACATATTTAGCCTTCCAGATCAGCACCACTGTTATCTTTCTTAAGAAAGCACAGGAGCACCTTTGTTTTCCAAAATAGGTGTGGGCAAAGGAAAGACCATGGTCCTCACATGTCACTCAGCTGCCACATCATCATTCTTCCCAAGTGCATTCCTTAGGCCTTTTATTAGCATTGCTAATGCCAAGCACCTCATTTTTATGCCACTAGCAGCAATTGTGAAAGCCATACTGAACTTTCTAATCCATTTATCTAATAATTTATTATCTAATTAAGGCTCACAATGACAGTGCTATTTGTTTAAAAATGCCCTCAAACTAAACAATACAAAACACACATGCATTCAAATCAATTAAAATGGTACTTGCTAATGTTTTCCTTAATCAGCTGGTAACTGTTCCATTACCATTTAAAGAAAGGCAAAATTCATTTTAACTTCATCATAACGGTGCGACCTCCTTGCATGGTGCCAAACTGATACAAATGAATGTTACTGTCATGTCATAAGGGCATGGAATAGTACCAGCCATGAATTTTGCAAGAGCCATCCTAGGAATAAGGCTTTTTGCATAAAAGGGCCCTAGAACATTAGTTTAAATGCAGTCACTGGAAGGCAAGCAGGCAAAAATGGAGATTTCTGAAGAGTTTATTAAAGTTTACATCATATCTTGTGGTACATCTTTGTGATTTTTCCTTCCAAGAGCTGTGTCTTTTGCACAACAGCAGCAGAATCTAGTGCCACATGCCTAACACTTCATGTTCATTACAGAAGAAAAATGAACCTGTCTTTCTATGTTGCTTAAACAAAGCCTGACCTCATTCTTTAGCTACTGAGCTGTGTCAGAGACCCTTTCCATCGTATCATCCATGCACAGAGAAATCCTGCACAATACTTTAATGCCTTTTGTTTTGGCCACTGACTTCGAAAGCAGTTGTTCCTCTTGTTTGGATGCAAAAAGTGCAGGGGCTGCACTTTCAAACCACGTGCAGATGTTACACTGTCATCTAGTTTCCTAATATGGTGAAAGATCAAACCTGATGTTAATTGCTTACTGTGGCAAATGATTTTTGGGGCACAGCTGGAAGAGAGCTCTGTTCCTTTCCCTTTTTCCCTGCTGCCAGAGTTGCGGTAGTAACAGCACAGATTATCACACTGGAGAGGGTTGCTCCATTTGGTTATTTAGAAACATTTTAAGAGCATCTTTCAAAGCCCACAGTAATGCATACTGACACCAAGGTCTGAAACACAAATCCCTGCAGACTTAGTCTATCCTGTTCAAACCTGGAAACGCATGGAGGAACATTCATTCATTCTCCAGATTTGTGTTTGAACATGATTAAGGACAACCACTGCTGCTTTTCCCCTCCTGCATGAAACATCACTTTCCCTTCTGCTCATTATTTATAGTACCACATAAGATATTTTTAAGATGAGGAAAGGCAGAAAAAGCCAGATTGAAGACACATATAGATTTAGTTTCTTTAACTACGAATGACTAAATAACATTTCTCAAGCTATTTCCTTCTTGAAAGTTGTTGTTGTGTTTAATACCAAACAGGTAGCCAAAAGGAACGAAATGTAATAAACAGGGTATTTGTATACACTACAAGTGAACACCTGTATTGGCAGAGTTTTAAAACTCCTGCTCTGCAGTGACTGAAATGATACTGCCATATCTGGGAAGGAAATCACTCTGCCTGAATTTTTTGCAACCCTTTTAATAAGTGAAGAAATACACCCGAGGAAACTTCTTTTCCTTTGCACAGGAAAACAAGGGAGTGGGAGAGAGCCCTCAAGATCTGATCTTGATGCTTCTGAAGTCCAGAGGATACTGTATCTGAGAGTTTCAAACCCTCACTGCCTTACAGCACTAGCGTCAGCCCACAGGCTTGCAAGCTGTTTTCAAGCGACAGCTAAGCCACCTGAAGAGTTCCTCTGCTTTATCAGTTCAGTGGGGATTTTTTTGATCAGATTTACTGGATGGTGTCTTCTTGAGTGACAGCCGTGGGTCGGAGTAGCAGATGTGTGTTCAATAAAGCACATTCCACTCCCAGAGCTTATTTCTTTCCTTTTGTGCTTTATTTACCCTGGGTGACATTATGACACTTAATTAGTCTTAATATTGGAAATGTTTTCTGGATTAGAGATTTCTGTTTAATAAAGCCTGAGAGGAAGTGCTAGGTCTGATTAGTGATGCCTGACTCAAAGGAAAACAAACTCCCACAACAGCCTACTGACAGCTAATCTCCAGCGCTGAATAATGCTGAACCAGGAGAGGAAACCACGACTGCAAAGGATTGGGACCTATCCCTGTCAAATACCCTTGGTGACCAGAATGTATAGTGGCTACGTAAGAAACCTCTTACTCATATGGTGACTGACAGCTCACAGGAGCAACCTGCAGGGGAAGCTGCACCGTTTTCATAGCAAAAGAGTTTGCCAAGCCATGGCCAAGCTCTCCCGGGGTCCTGTTTTTGCATCACAGAATCATAGAATGGTTTGTGTTGTAAGGGACTTTAAAGGGACATCTTCCATGACATCAGGTTGCTCAAAGCCCCATCCACCCTGGCCTTGAATGCTTCCGGGGATGGGTATCCACAGTTTCTCTAAGCAATGGGTGCCAATGCATCACCATCCTCATACTAAAGAATTTCTGGTTCGCTGGTCTCTGCTGGTTGCAGCAGATATGCCTTCTGTGAGACAGGGATATTCCCTGCGTTACTGAAATAGGTCAGCTCCAAGTCAGGGGAAAAAAAATTAGCTATTATCCTGTTGCTTAGGATCTTTTCTACTGAAGGGAACTCATAAGCAGCATTGCTGCTGTCAGCAGAGAGAAGATCTCTGCTAAAGCTCCTCACCAGAGGAAGAGGAGAAAGTGCTGCTGGCCTAATAGGCTGGGGCTGGCAGCACCATCGTGAGCAGGCAGGGGAAGACTCAGGGCAGGGAGAGCCATTCATGAGGAGAATGGTGGGTGGAACCTTGACTGAAGGGGTGGCCAGAGAAATACCTGGAGTAAATAATGACAGAGAGCTCATGTTGGAAAGGGAAGGGTCTCTCCATGAAAGGAAGAGAAGGTCTTCAGAAGGTCAGACACCAGGACCTCATCTTTTTGGGCAACTCAAAAGTAGACCTTGTGGGTGCTGTTACAACACACTCATGCCATGATACAGCCAACAGTACTGGCTTATCTGGCTATCAATCTTAGCTAAACTCCACAAGGTGAGAGGGTGCCAATAACCATCCTCTACCCAGCATAGCCACAACATTCCCTTGGATCATGTCACTGTGATGCTGTCATTGCACTCCTTCGGGAGTTTCCTCACATGTACGCAAGTCAAATGCATGTATTTCCTGGACTTCACCACTGGCAGATCAAAGTCAGCACTCATGCTAGCACCCTGCACACCCAAATGGAGACAGTGGCTGGGCCTGTGGCTGTGCTTGCAGATTTGCTGCCAGTATAGCACGCAGTTTACTCTTGAGGGCAGCCTCAGGGACCAGAAGTGCTTCATGTCCAGCTCTGAATATATTTTTGCAGAAACTTAAAGCAGCAGAGTGAAAACTGACTTGGAGAAGAGGAACACAGAGGGCCATGATCTGCTCTGCAATGTAGTAAAGTAAAACAAGTTTACAGTGGTGTTTCAGTGTAATAATAATAATATATTAATACTTCAATTAATTTAATAATATGCTGGGGAAAGGACTGGTTGAAGATTTGCAAATAAATAATAGCAGTGGCACATCCTGATTATCTATTGATACACAGTTATCAAAGCTATATCAATATCTTCCTCTATCAATTTATGGAGTGAGTGGAGTGTGAGAGAATCCTAATATTGCTGCAGGGTAATGGCTGACAAAAAAATCACTGATATTTAAAAGCAGTTTCTACACTGCAGATAATTCCAGGAATGTGCTATAAGAAAAGTAAAGATCTCCTGTTGTTCGGTTTTCGATTTTCAATTAATTTTATAGTATAAATGATGCTGTGCTCTAGAGAAGCTGACATAAAAACAGGTTGTTATTGAAAGTTCCTACAAAATGTTCAGCTACTATTGTTAATTCTGTTTTAAAACAACTATCTCCCCATGCAATTATATTTCAATAAGCAAAAGGTTATCTCTGTTGTAAAGACACATAATGGAGAAAACACTCAAAGTGTTGCAATGTCATCACTAGAATTTGTCTTCCAGTACAGCAGAAAACAAAGTATTAAATATCAGTCAGATAGGAACATCATCCAGTAGCTGTATACTTCTGAAAAGCTTTTAGATCCCAAGGAGATAAGATTTTTTTCACCTACATCATGTTTAGTTTAGGAAAATAAAATAGAAACAAAATAGAAACTGCTGAGAAAGAATAGGAGAAATCTCCATGCTATGGCCCAGAAGGGGAACCCAGGATTTCTACTTACTAGAATTATTATTGATATTGTTACGTTGTCATTCACAGTACGCCAAAACCCCTTCAGTGTGAACTTGCTCAACTCACCCGTTACCCATGATTCACTTGCCTCATCTCTAAAGTGGAAATAAATGTCCTTCCCACAGCTGGGTCTTGTAAAGATGCATTTAGAGGACTGGAATGCCAGTATAAACCGGTTTCTTATTCAGAGCTTTATAAACTGTAATGAAAAAAGGCTGAGTAATCACCGACAATGTTGATGTCTTATCTGAGATTCCCCCTGAGATCCTTCTAGTCACAGGAAAGTGACAAATTATTTTTCTTGTGTTTCTAATAGAGTCAAAATGAGCATGGTTCTTTGTAATAGTCAGTTTCTTAACAAGCTCTTAAACTTTCATTATGTCTTGCTCTGCTGAAATATTTGTGCTGCAGAACCAGACATCAAAGATATAATGTAGCTCTGGACGCTGGGGCTACTTCACCAACTGCTGCTTGCAGGTTATCCATAAGAGACCTACATATTGTTTTGTTTTTATGAGATCCTGTAAAAGGAAAGCTGTTACTTAGAAAAAAATGAAATGCTGCAAGCGATATAGTGGCTGGATTAACTTCACCTCCAGTATGTACAATTTCGAGGAATCTCCACTAAGTTTCAGTATAAACACATTGTTACTCTGCTTACATGGAAAGTAAAAGAGGGTGCAAGCTCCAGTTCACATGAATTTCCTGCTTAATGTCACTGGGCTTACAGTGGTCATGATTTGACCCTATTGTGTCAGCTCATCTCCCAAATTCATCTTCCTTCATCCATGAAGAAATTACCTTACTTATTCCTTGATACCTACATGTTTAAAATTAAGTTGGATCTGACCCATCATAACTGCTGATAGGTAATATTGTTCTGAAAGTTGGTAGCCACTGCTTGATTAACAAAAGGCGAGGATACACCATCCCTGAATGAAATTTCACCTACTTGATTGCCCTTGTGCCAAGAAGAGAGCATGGAACTCAGTTATGCTTAGTTTAAAATCTGAGGAAAAATTAAAACCTGCTGGCTATTGCCTTTTGTAAGGATGCATTCAGAAGTGCTGCTCTGTCAAACAAGTGTCTCTCTAAGATGGAAGGAAAATGGATTAATAAGTATCTCATCTCACACTACAGATGGTCACTTACCAGCAGTGCAAGGTGGGGAATTGGAAGTCACAGACACATGCATTACCTTGGAGCAGATAATCAGTAACAAAGTGGAAAAGAGGGAAGGGAAGGGAAAGGAAGGGACGGAAAACCACAACTGTTATAATTCTGTGAGGACAGGGTGATTTGAAAAGTTGTAAGAAATTAACTAAACAACAGGTCTGTA
Organism: Grallaria varia; assembly: GCA_013396735.1. Lineage (NCBI taxonomy): Eukaryota > Metazoa > Chordata > Aves > Passeriformes > Formicariidae > Grallaria > Grallaria varia. The sequence continues at coordinate 580,715 of VWZG01007266.1, forward strand.
CTTCAATAAATAATATCCATTATCAATTTTTAGTCCATGCACCCAGTTTTGTTTTGTTTTTTTAATGCATTTTGAGAGAGTGGAGGGAGACAGAAGATTCTGGGATCTTTGACACAGAATGAGACAAAGTGTTAATAGGGAAGATTATTGGAGTGTAATCTTCAGCAAATGGCATAAAAGCATTAGATAACTGCACTGCTACCATGCCTGCCTGCAGAAATATGTTGCTGCCAGGAATTTAGTTGCTCTTTCTATGGCCACTATAGTGGAGAGAAAAATTCAAACTGAAGCTGTTATTCTGTAAGATTTCCTTGCAAATCCATTGGATTTTGCTCACAGGACCATAAAAATTGCCATGCTGGGTCAGATCAATGGTCCATATAATCCAGTGTTCTTTCTCCAACAGTGACTAATACTATATGTTTTGGTACATCACAGGAAAATGTAAGAATCCTTTCATGACCAATTATGGAATAACCTTCCCCAGAGGAAGGCTCATCCTAACCTCTGGCAGAAAATAAAGCTTTTTTGCTTAAAGTCTGAAGGATTTCTATTAGCTCCTGTCTAACCTAACCCTGGTTATATTTGCTTTTCTTATAAATATCTGTTCCTTTTTAAAATCTGCTTAAGTTTTAGCTTAACAGTACTGCGTTGCAGTGACTTTTACAGGTTAAATTGTCTTTAGAAGTATGCCTTTTATCACTTTGAAACTTACTGCCCTTCAGTTGCACTGGATGGTTCTTGTTTTGATTTTATGAGTGGGAGTAAATAAGGCTGCCAATTTACTGTCTCTGTAGTACTCAGGATGTAATATACTTCCATGAAACACCTTTTTATTCACCTTTTCTTTAAACTGACTGTTCCTTTCTCTCACCTTTGCATTCTTCCTAACGTATTCTGGCTGTGCAATGCTTCTTCCACTCTGAAATATCTATTTATTTAAATATGAGTTATTTTTTCAGATCTGAGTTATTCTTCTTTATTATTATTCTCTATTTTACTTAAAAGCTACAGTGACTTTGGCATCTAATTTCTGAATGTCTAATGCCTTGAACCAGTCACTGCATTCCTACCAAGATCCTTTTTCCATGGCCATATGACATCAGGCCATTTGTGATACTATTCTTAAGATCAAGTTTTGATATTCTAGCAATGTTTATAATTTTATAAACACAGTTCTGCACTGAGTGCGTGATTTCCCTGAACTGCTGTTCCTAGGGACCAACCAATTCTCCCCTAAAACCCTCCAGAATCTATCAATGTGCTGGACACTCCAACCTGTGTGTTCTCACCTCTGATTCTTCTCATCTCTATTTTCCCAGACAATGGTTCAGTTGTTCCTTTGCTTTGAGAGGTGGGTCTGGATTTCCTCCTTAAACTCTTTTAGCACTGTCACTGCTTTTATGTCATCTACCAGTCTTGCCCCTTGCCTCTTGCCCTGCTTTTCCAAATTAGTAAAGGTTATATTAAATATAGTCCAATCATGCATCTTTCCCGTAATCTCTTATGTTAAAGACTTTTATTTGACGTCCATATTAAAAGCAATCAAATGTCTCTTTATCTTGCATGAAGTTCAAAGTAGTCTGGACCAGAAGAGCAGAGGAAAAGCACATTTACATCTGCTCCACCATATACATATAGCTTCTTTGTAATCTAACACTGTTATAACATTATTTGCCATTTTTGCAAACTGTATAAGGTTCATTGGCCCATCATTCAGAGATCCCAGTTTCTTTTTTTAAAGAAGTAAGCAGAAGATGCTCAGCCCTCTAGTCCTCTAAGCCCGAATTAGTACCTTTCCCTTTCTGCAACCATCAGCTCTGTTTCCAACAGCAGACAGAGAATGAGACCCTCTGTGCTAGTAGAGGCCTCCAGTGCACTTGATTTTAGCTGTCTTGCCTCAGCAGCAAAGCACTGTCTGTAATGATGAGAATAGAAATACTGTAGCACCTCTGAAGTGCAAGTTGTTCCCTGAGGCACTTGTTTTGGTGGCATGCACCACCTTCTAGAGATACTGGTTTCTTTCTGCTGAAAACCAGGACAGCCTAGAGGACCACCTAGGAACTAATGGCTCTGTTCTGCCTGACCAAAGTTGCCTGAGATGAATCCTTTTGAAGTGACCTGAGAATCTTTAACATAATGCTTTTTTGTGGTCTTCTCTGGCATTCAAATTCAACTATGCTGCTGTTTTTAAATGCATGAGGAGCTGCAGGGCTCATAAGACAGATAATAGGCTGTGGAAGCTGCTAGGAAAGAAAACTTTTTCTGCTGGGAGGTTTACCAAGTGCTGGCACATGTTGCCCAAAGAGTCTGTGGAGTCTCCATCCTTGGAGATATGCAGAAGCCATCTGGTTATAGCCCTGGGCAACTAGGTAGTTCAGCTTGAGCAGGGGGCTTGGACCAGTTGATCCACAGAGGTCCCTTCCAACCTCAACCACTCTCTTATTCTATGACTTTGCATTAAACCCAGTTAGGGGTGGCCTAAGGATATTGCACTGGTTTGTGGACTGGTTTGTCAATGCCACAGTAAGAATATAAAAATGAAAAACCTGCCAGCTCAACTCCAGATCCCAGAGACTCTTTGGAAAAGTTTCTTTGAGTTCTGAGGTCTGCACTCATCCTCTCACGAATGCTGTCCAACTTGCTATGAAAGGACAAAGGTTTTAAAAGTAATATGCTCTACTGTATGCAATATATTGTCAGTCAGAGAACTTCACTTTGGGATTCTCTGGTGAACGCTTTTCGGAGAACATTTAGGACCCATTTTCTTTAAAGAACAATAATTGAACAATGGGAGTATTTGCTATATAAATATACATATATATACATACACATATGTATATGGTGACTAGACATCCTCATACCAGCTGTATCTATATTGATATAGGTATTTTAAAAACATTTGCTTGCATCTCTCTTTAAAAATATTTTTCAAACTTAATAACGTGTTTCATTGACTGTGAATATTGAGTCCCAGCAGTTAGAAATGTAGCAAGGAAATTGAGTTATGTGATGGGATGACAAAAACCCTAAGCTGTATCTCTCAGGAGAAATCAATGCACTGTGTCTTTTAATGTCATAAAAATACCCTCCCAACAAGATGTACTCAGAGTAGTATTAGCAGAAAAGTGAGCTTCTAATGGCCTTTATTGATTAAGTCAGAAACAGTAGGCAACTGTGAGGGTATTGCTGTTGTACAAAACAATTGGAACTACCACCACCTTACTGTACTCTTAAGCAGATTTAGTGGGGATGCCCCAAACTCAGTATCCATGTAACTGCCATTGGAGTAACAGCAGTCCTTTGCTCCAGTGAGAAAGTGAGTTGCCGAGCTTGAAAGAAGCTTTCCAATCACCTTCCCTGAGATACTGCTCCTTTTTTTTTGGCCAAATTTTGCTTTTTGGTGAATGCAAATCTTTCTTTTTTCTTCTTAAAGACTTAACCATCCTGTTCCTCTTCTTAAGCATCCCTCAGAAGTTTGCATGAGGGAATGAGGACAAGAATCCCTTTGAGGGATAGCAGCCCTACTGACATAAAGAAAAAAATTACTGCTTTGGGAAATGAATCTGCAGTGACTGCAGGACTCTCTCTCTCTAGGAAAGGACACACAGACAAATGCAGCTGAATTATGGAGGCCTAACAGCATGCCATCAGCTGTGCCGTTGTACCTCAAAAGGGTGGGTGCAGGTCCCATGTGTCTGGAGGGGACAATGTCATATGATGCAGAAGTGCATTACACACTGGCTGATGCTGAGAGGCACAGAAAAGCACTCGTGATATCCGCATCCCTGGTAAATCTGCTCCTGTCCTGAGGCATGTTCCTAATTGTGAGATGGAAAATATTGCTCTGCTATTCTTTCAGTATGCTAAATTCCTCTATTTTGCAGACAGTGAGCTAAGAACACACTGCCCCAGCTGCACAGCCATAACTCATCAAAGTATACCAATTTAGTGAGGTTTGACTGGGTGCCCACTTCCTCCAGAAAACCTCACGATAGGCACAAACCGTGTCGGCGGCCTCTTGACTCGATGCTCTGCTGCATTATTGAGATGAGAGCTGCTGAGAGCCATGGCCAACGGCATTAAGGGCCCTGCAGAGCATCTGAATGCCGGCCACACAATGCTGTAAATGGTCCAGGACGGATGTTTTGGATAGGCGCCAAATCACCATAAACACCAGCCAAGGAAGCTGGTTTGTGACTTGGCCCTCGGTGAATGCACATTTATTCAGTGCACAATTAATATACATAAAGTAAATAGAGAGACAAACAGACAGGCTCTCAAGTGATGTGAAGAGGTGACAATAAACAGGGATGATAAAGAGCATAAAAAAAATAATCTGCAGTCAGCCATAAAAATTCCCACTCCCCACCGGCTATTTTACAGAGTATTGTTTTCCTCTTACAAACAGTAAATAATGAAGTCAGGTTTTGTAGCTGGATGAAGGGCACTGAAGCAGCATTGAGGGTTGATGAGAAAAAGTAAGGTGCTAAGGTTCACATGAGGTATGCAGCCTGGAAGCCAGGAGTATCACTGCTCTTCTGCTGTTAAAAACACTGGAATCACCCCAAGCAGTTTAGCCCTTGCCAAGTAATTCACCACTCTGTGGACAGACTCTGCTTCTTGTTCATGTTTGCTGATCTGATGCAATTCCTAGTGCTTAGTGATTTAACAGAACTTTTTGTGAGACACTCAATTTATCACTGATAAATCACTGATGAAATCTAAAGTTCAGTTATAAAGTGAGGACTTATCCATAGCCGTATAAAAGACTTTCCCCTGGCTTAGAAATAGACCAGTGAAGATACCTAATATGATAACTCCTGCACAACCCCTGCACCGCTTAGCCTTTGTTTCAGGCTTTTGCTTTTAAGGCATAATTGTCGTTCCTGCCTAATAATGGAAAAGATCTGTGCATCATTCCTACCATTCCCAGCCAGTCTCATCCTATTCTCTACCATTTTAATATGAACATTTTGTGTTTTCAACCCTGCCTGTGCCATTGCCTCCTTTGCATAAAACAGATCAGTGGATGGATGCTGGATAGCTGGCTGTCTTAGCATGTTTCAGGGTCCTTTGTATTTGTTATGCAAGCAATGCCCCAAAAGCAGTGAATTTTCATCCTTTTCTGTTAAAAACCTTATTGAGTCTCCTCATCTCACTGTACAGCATGTTTTAGATATGGAGGTGTTGATGACTAGTGTTAGGACAAGGAGGAATTACTTTAAACTGAAGGTCTGTAAGTTTAGATTATATATTAGGAAGAAATTCTTTACTATGAGGGTGATGATGTGCTGGCAGATGTTGCCAAGAGAAGCTCTGGATGCCCCATCCACAGAAATGTTCAAAGCTGGGTTGAATGGAGCTTTGAGCAACCTGGTCTAGTGGTAGGGAGGTTGGATCTAGATGATTTTGAAGGTTCCTTCCAACCCAAACCATACTGTGATCCTATGATTCTATGACTTCCTTTCTTTGCAGGGGCTGAGGACAAACCCTATGAAACATTTTTAAGTATTCAAAATAATTATGCATCTGAATTTGAGGCAGGATCTCCACCTATTTTCTTTGCAGCCAGTCAAGTAACAGATGATGCAAACAACAACTCTGCAAGCAGTTTTTTCATCTGCACTAGACATGCAACTAGAATGTGTGGGACTACACTACAAATCTTTTTATTCCCCATGCCTGCAGTGCTCATCATACAGGCTTTTGAAATGTCTTAGACATCTCAGTGCACATCAGTCCCAAATCTCTAACCCAATGCATTTCCCAACATAACACTTGAAAAGGAGGTTTTGCCCTTTGATCCCAATATGCACAAAACCCAGGAAGAGATCTTCAGGGCAAAGCGCTACCTGATTATTCCTTTGTGTGTATCTGTTATTTCCCAATAATAGATACAGTGCTGCTGCTCTGGATCCTGACCCCCATTATACTGATACAATGCAGCAGCTCCACTGACTTTCTCATTTGTGCCATCCAGAAAGGTGCTGCAGTAAGAACTGTGGCCCTGCTATGCGTTCCTCTTTCATTTCTATGCATTTCTTGCCTGATACCAGAGTGGGAGTAATACCAGCACAGTTCAGCCTTCACCTCTTCTTGGCATGATTTATGTGCATCATGCAGCAGCTCTAGGAGAGATTGTTCTCATTTATGCTGTGATCCAGCAAATTTTCTTCTCGAACTAACTCAATACTTTTAAATAGAAGCAACACCTGAGCAGAAAAATGAAGAGTCAAAACAGTGAGAAACAAAGTGCCTGAGCACCATGGTATTAAATCTCACAGTAACCCCATTTCCACTGTCATCATTGTAAAGGGTAGAGACACTGTGTCTATGGGATCTCTTTGCTCTGATATTGGTATACATGGGTTTTAATTAAAAAATGGAAATGTATGGATGTTGTTTATGTCTTGTATAGTGGTGCTGGGAATCTGGTTGGATCAATGATTGGTTTGAAATGGCACATAAACCTGAACACAAACTTTAGTCAGTTTTGCGCTAAAAATTGAAGAGATGTGCTGGTTTGTCTTGCTCCCAGACTCAGTTTTAACACTTAATAGTCTCCTGTTGTTACAAAAAAAGGGTATTCTAATTGCAATTAGTAGTTTAGGGGGACTTTAATTGCAATGTGGTGGAGAGCACTAACTGCAGATTACAGTTCCATCAGTGTGGCGTTACTAGAATGATAAGCAGTGATGGGTGACTTCTTCTGATTTAGGTAAATTTGCTTCTAAAGAAACAGAATTCAATTACAATAGGGCACTCCTAAGTTAACAAACATAGGAGGAGAACTACCTGTTAAGCTGACTTGTCTTGCTAATACCGGAAAATAGATGCAAACAGGGAACACACAAAATGTAATATTTCAAGCAGATAAACACTGGCAAGAGAGAAAAGAAAGTGAGCTAGTATAAAATGGTATAAATAATTTGAGACTGAAAATGAGATGAACAGTTCTAGGCACCTGAAGAATGAAGCAATTGTTTTCAGCAAAAGACATGGGAGCAAGGCACTAATCTGGCTTCAAGACAAAAAGTTTATCCCTGTCTATAGTGAGAATCAGGATTCGGTGAGGCAGTAGGGTCTTGGGAATGACAGGACATGGTTCTCAAAGATTTGGACAATTTCCTTTCTGCAGTGTTAGCAACAAGTAATTTTCAATGTGAAAAAAAGAAGGGAATAATGGAGGGGAGGAAAGAAAAGGAGAGACACAGAAGGAAGGAGGGAAGGAGGGAGGGAAGGAAGGAAGAGTAAACTGAAAAAAGAAATTAAAAGAAAACAAAAGAACAAGCAACAGAAAATGGAAAAAATGTAGAAGAAAGGAGGAAAGAAAGAAAAGAGAGAAGGAAGGAAGGAAGGAAGGAAGGAAGGAAGGA
>VWZG01007266.1:588199-598409 GCA_013396735.1 Grallaria varia
AAGAAAGAAAGAAAGAAAGAAAGAAAGAAAGAAAGAAAGAAAGAAAGAAAGAAAGAAAGAAAGAAAGAAAGAAAAGGTGTAATAACCTTTTAAACCAAAACCAGCTACACCTAAAGCCCAGATGACTTCAGAGTAGCTGATTTACTAAAGCTTTCTAACATTTCACATAATCAATTGCATCTCACCATTGCTTGACTATTGTTTAACATACAAGAGCAATATAGTTCCAGACCTTGCTTGGGGCAGGTAATGATGCTGTGTTTGTGTGGGATGGAGTAGTAATTAATTTCAGACACGGAGGTAATTCATTGCAGACACTCTTTAAGGGACTTGGGGGAGAAAAAAAAAAAAAGACAGATGATTTTACAATAGTTCTGGATTATTTTTTTTAGCTGCTGACCCTGGAACTAGTAATAGCAGGAAATGGAAAGATTAGCATAAAGAATGGTCATTGATACTTGGGGTCTGATAGCCATTTCTGCTGAGCTCTATACTTATTTTGAAAGAAATGAAGCATTAAAAACAGCCAAGGTTTTCTTTCTTGCACATATACAGTCTCACAGCTCTTATGGAAAGTGTAAAATGGGTGAACAGGAATTATGCCAAAGGGTTTCACAGGAATAACTTTGAACTCACATAAAACATGACAGATAATTAGGTATTCTTCTGTTCTAAACTGAGTAATACTTCTCAGAAACCTATAGAGAAGCCATCTTTTTCCACTAAATTCTTTATTTTTCCATATGAGAAGAAAAGGATGATTTTGTTTGCTGTCTGTTTAGTAATAAAAAAGCACATAAATGAAAAGAGTGGATATTCATACCCAGAAAAATAGTCTAAATAATAAGAATACAGAAAAGAAATTGTTCTTAGGAAGTCATGGAATTTATGGGAGGATATAAGGAATCCACCTAAGAATCAAGATAACCCTTTAAGTCATGCCCTCAGAATTTGTTTACTGAATGTACAAGTGACCGTTAAAGGATATTGTGGGAATCATGATTTATTAAGTTAGGTTCAGCTCTGCAGTGCAAAGCAGTCTGCCCAGGTAACACCAAGTCCACCATAATTACTCTGTATTGAAGAAGAACAGAAGTGGTTTAGGCTCATTCACACCTGATCTGCACATTTCAGACAGCAGATTTATGTCCCACTCAACTGACACTCCTATGGGTTAACCTCAGGTCTGACAATCTAACCAGCTCTTTTCCCTATCACCACTCTGAACTTATTGGACAACTTTAGTGATGCCACAGATAATCTACAGCCCTGTTACATAGCTCTGCAGGTTAAATATACAAAACAGGTGATGTGAATTGAAATATATACCTATATAACCTTGTATTCATCCCCTTTTTCTAATCACAGGAGCCTGGTGTGAAAACCACTCAAGAACGGATGGAAGCACCTTTATTTGGAGGGAATATCATCAATGGATGACACAAGCTGGGTAAGTGTTAACAGTTGCACCGAACCAAGCTGTTAACAAAATTGATGCTATTCATAATAATAGACAACAACTTATGTGACTTTGAGACTGCAGTGTTGTGAGTTCCAAAAGGAGTTAAGCCAAGGAAATGGGAACTCCTGAAAATGGTAATTTTTCTAGTCCTGCTATCAAGTCTAAGAAACCCTTGCAGCATTTTCACAATAATCTGAAAAATACATTCTCATGATAATCTGAAAAATAGAGTGATCCGATGTTATATGGCTGTCTTAATTGTGGTGTGTGCTTTTTTCAGGCACAAAGAAGGATGCTAATGCTTCTGCATTAAAGGGAGAGCGAGTTTTATGAGTCATAAAAGAGAAGAAAACACAAGAACATTACCCCACTGGCCATAAAAAAAGAAAAAAAAAAAAAAAGGAAAAAGTAGAGAGAAATAAAAGTGAGAACTTTCAGGGCTTATCCTGAAAAACATGGAAGCTGGAGGTGTTCAGTAGCTCTCTGGACCAGGCTTTTAGCCATGGAGTAACACTGATTACAAAACACTTTGAGCTGAGGATTCATCTCGGCATCCCTAGAAGAGAGGAACAGAGGTGTTACTGCACCAGGGTTAACTAGGACACCACTTAGGAAAGGACCATCCCTTTTGCAGCAGCCAAGGCATAACACATCTCCCAAGAAATGTACAAAAAAGTGTTCCCAGGAAATTTCTTCCCTTTCGCATATGCTGTTCACTTTAAAGCCTGTTTCTACAAACACTTGCTGCTTGACTTCCTTCCTGACACCACGAGGAGTCCCATTTAATTAACCTGGCAGCCTACGGTGGTGAAAATAGATTGCGGCTTGTAAGTGTGGAGATTGACAGTCTCTGCAAGCTGCCTTGGTTTGCTTAGCTACAGAAGTTATTGTTTTGCAGTTATTTTGATAGTATGATTCCGGGTTGTACATCCAGTGCCTTGGCTGCGGCTGCAACAGTAGTTGACGATGGGGAGGGAGGGGGAATGGGACTGCGTGTGACATGGAGCATCAGCAGTTCACTCCCCCATGTCTGTGTTATATTGGGTAGTGAATTGCCTCTGGCTAATCACAAGCCTTCTTAACATTTTCCTCTGAGAAAACAGATGATCAAATGCAAGAAAGCCTACTCATTAAAACAAGTGCTGGGAAGGTTTTGTTCTTTTCAGACCCATCCCTGTGTTTAAGTACCTAGAGAACCAAGTGCTATTAGCTGAATAGCATCTGTTTACAATCAGCTTTGTCTGAAACTACCTTTTTTTTTTTTTCCAAGTTAATAAAAATGGAGTTTGAAAACTGGTTCTGATTAGGCAGGTCAAATAGTGAAAATACTCTATAAGGCCAGAATATACCTAAGGATCCCATTGCAGAGCAAGGCAACATAGAAATCCCCAGAAGCACAGCAGATCAAAGCAGATGGAAGTGGCCTACTGAGTGCTACTGGTTTGGAGGTGCTGCCATGGTGCTGGAAATGGATGTGCAAAAATTGTGGGTGAGATTCAGCCATCTGAATTTCTGCATTAGGTGCCCAGGCAGTAGCATTAGACCATGGGCAGATATAAAGATAAAAAAGCTCCCCTCTTTTCATTTTTAAGGAAATATTGTATGATGCACAAGAGTGATGGTGGCCCCAGCAAAAGTTTCTTTTCTGCATTTCTTTCTGCCTACTTCACAGTCAATTGCTATACACTACTTCCACTAGAGTATTTTCTTTCCCACTGTTATTGAGATAAATTGCCCATTACCAAAGTAGCTATAAGGGGGAAAAAAAGTGTCTTTCCCATCACAATGCAGTCATGTTCTGTTGTAATTGGCAGCACAGCAGCGTGGGTATGTCACTCCCACCAGGTCCCTTGCCCAGCTGATCTAGTCTATTCTTTGTGTGAGATGCTGCTATTTGTGTTGGTTCATGTGACTTTGTCTTTTTCAGCCTCTTTTCAGGGGCGGCCTTTTGCCTTGTAGGAGATGGACAGCCAGGGGGAGGAAAGGCAGTTATCTCCATTTGCTGGAGTTAGTATTGCTGCAGTGAACGTGATCCCTTCTTATGTGTTTGTGCACTTTTGTGAGTGCTGCAGGGTGAACTTTAAATATTAGCTATAAAAATAAAGCATGATGCACAGGATAAGCAGGTGAAACAGAGATGCTAAACGCTGGTATTTGGATGACTGGGTGGGTGTCCATGTTACGTCAGCTTGGCAGAGATGTAGACAGCTTGGCAGAGATGTAGACAGCTTGCAGCTCCTGCTTTGGGGTTCAGGGACAGCATCCAGAATTTCTGATGTCAGGACCCCTGAGCAAAACTATATTGAGAAAGTCAAAACCTTCAACAGGTAAGCCAGAGAGGGACTTTTAGCAAGGTTGTGTAGTGATTGGACAAGGGGGAATGGCTTTAAACTGACAGAAGGTAGGGTTAGATTAGATATTGGGAAGAAATTCTTTACTGGGAGGCTGGTGAGGCACTGAAAGAGGTTTCCCAAAGAAGCTGTGGCTGCCCTATTCCTGGACCTTTGAGGTCCCTTCCAAGGCAAACCATTCTATGATTCCATGATCTATTCCAGTTGATACCCCATTGTGATTGGCCTGTTTCCCTGTTACACTGAGGGACACCTGCATCCTAGTCTATACTGATGCAGACTGGCCCACATCTTGGCTTCTTGTGCTCAGCTGTCACAGTCAGCTTGACCACTTCAGAGAAGACCTGAATCCATGCATGGCTCACCAAGTGTCTGCCTACCTTTGCACCTCCTTACCAAGAGCCTGCCACATTACCAGCCAAGTCATGTCAAGATTTTGTCTCACTCTGCTGTTAACAGCTTAAAAAGGCCGAGCAGCACTGCTAAGGATTGTGTTTGAATCCCTCACTTAGATGACATGGGATATGAACCTCTCTCTGCTCCATACATCTGGGATAGTTCAAGGTACAAGGTGGTCAAGCACTGGAACAGGCTGACCAGGAAAGTGGTAGAATCACCATTCTTAGATGTATTTAAAAGATGTGTAGATGTGGCACTAAGGGACATGGTTTATTGGTGGGCTTGGCAGTGCTGGGTTAATAGTTTGACTCAGTGACCTTAGAGGTCTTTTCCAACCTTAATGATTCTATGACTCTCAGAGTGTTTTGTTCTCCCAAAATCACACCAGATCCACAGCCTGTCCCTTTTACATTACATAGCCTGGAATTATTTCTCCCTCAAGCATGCAGAAAATCACTTTTGAAGAAGTATTTGAAAGAAAAGCTCCTTTCTCAGAGTCTAATACAGTGCAGACACTGAGTTTGTCTGTGAGGAGCCCAGGGTCTCAGAATCTTTTATTGACATCTGATCAGAGCCAGAATTTGGAAATGCCATGACTAGACCAAAACATGGTTTTGAGAAGTTATGTCTGTGCCAAGATTTACAGAGAAAGATAATCCTCAGATTGATGTATAAAAAATGGGTTTAATCCATTACTGGCATAGACTTAAAAACTGTGTAACACTTTCTCTATTGCTGTACCTCCAACACAGACACACAGATTATTCCACTTTGTAAGTGCAGAATATTTGAGACTTAGGAAGCTACAGAAAAATGCAGAGTTTTATCTGACACAAAATTGCAATCAGCATGTACACACACCTTTTGGGATTTTAATGCATTTCTTTTTAACTAGTTTTCATTTACATCCATAGAGAAATAAAGAGTCACCAGGAAGGATTAGCTCATTGTAATAAACAAGGTGAGATGTAGGGTGACTGCGAGGTTGAATAATGTAATTTAGATTTTTGTAGTGTAAGTGCAAACATGAGATGGGGATATATATGGGAGAATCAAGTCCAATATAAATTGCATAATAGTACCAGAGAAGAGAGCTGCAGGACTCATGAATGTAAGGGCTTTCTTTCAAAATAATAATGTTAGTCAGTTCATTAAGTAAACAGAAGCAAATGGAGTATTTGACGTAATATATTAAATTATACTTAAAAGAGTAAAATAACTACAAGCTAAGAGTGAGGCCAGTTCAGTATATTACATGTACAGATTTCTGTTTATCCATCTCTTGCTTGTGTCCAACACAAAGAAGGTTAAAAAAAGATTCAAACCATTTATTGCAAAGAGTTATTTCAATATGCAGAGGTGTAGAATCTGGTGGCATTGTCTGATCCATGTCTATATGTGTGTCTAGGTGATCAGGTGTATGTCCTTCATTGTAACATAGAAATATGATTTTTTTTTAGAAATCAAAGCTGCCATTCACCAGAGTAAAGAGCCAAATTCCCAAGGGAAAAAGAACAGTCTTTGTAAACTGTGACAAAACCGAAAAATACACTTATTTTCATTCCAGAGAGGTGGCATGACCCCCACAATAAAATTAAAGGGCTAATTTCAAGACCTATAGAAATCCATAGGAGAAAATGATCCTTCATTGCAATAGGTATGAAATCTTACAGGGGCACAAACAATAAAAACTCTCCCTTCTCCTACCACTTCAAATCTATTTATTGTATTTTTCTAATGTACTAACAAAACTAATAAGCTTATCTCACATGGAAAAATAAAAGGCATAAACACTGTTATATCCTTGAGTAAAAATGCTCTCTCAATCTGCTGTGGTCAATTGCCAGCCTCTGAACCCCATGCTGGCAAAAAAAGAGCTACAGGAGAGGAATGCCTTATGCACAGAGGGAGACTGTGCTGAAGGGTCTCCATCTCCTTCTCTGCAAAGTGAAAATCATCGTAGGAGGCTCTAATTATCCTGTGGCAAATTAAATGGCAAAAGCAGCATGAGCCTCTAAGACTCTGCTGTAGAGTGGAGTTTCTGATGGGGTTTTTGTTGTTTTGTTTTTATGTTCTGGTTTAATGCACAGCTCATCATTACCAGGCATTTGGGTTATGCCTGTGAATTGCAGTCCGGGTCAGGAATCACATGGATGAGATCGATATTTCAGTTCCTGAAGGGGTCCTACAAGAAGGCTGGAGAGAGACTTTTTATAAAGGCATAAAGTGACTGGACAAGGGGAATGGCTTTAAACGGATAGAGGGCAGGTTTGGATTAGATATTAGGAAGAAATCTTTTACTGTGAAGATGGTGAGGCACTGGCACAGGTTGCCCAGAGAAACTGTGGCTGCCCTATCCCTGGAATTGTTTAAGGTCAGGTTGGATGGGGCTTTGAGCAACCTGGTCTAGTGAGTGGCATCCCTGCCCATGACAGGGGGGCTGAAACTAGATAACCTTGAAAGTTCTTTCCAACCCAAACCATTTTGTGAGTCTATGATTCTATGATATATTTCACCTTGAAAGCATGGGAAAAGCAGTGTCTTTTCCTAGGCAAAAAAACCCAAACAAATAAGTAATGGAGAGAAAAGTTCATGAAAACTACAGGAATCAAGCTGAATTATCCTCTATCACCTCTCTGCATCCTTGGTTTGACATTGGCCAAGGAGTAAAATGTCATACAACAAACAGAGAGACTAGCAATGATGAAGCTGACAATTGACCAAATCAAATAGCCCACGCATGCAATTTGCTTCTCGTCATTGTTCACAAAATCTGCACAAAGTCAGAATCAAATAGAAAAGTATGTTATCTGATCATAACAACCAGAGCATCAGCAGTTTGTCTCCATGCTTGGCAGATGGGTTGTCTTCTCTTCAAGGCTTTGCAATCCCTTCAGCTACAAGATACCTGTGGTGCCTGAACTGCTAATGCAAACTGTCAAGGATTGAGTAAATACCTTGTCTGCGAGATTTAACTTTTTGTAACAATAGAACATGATCCAAACAGTGAGCATCAAAACTAACAGAAGCAGAAAGGTTTGCATGCATATGTCAAGGCACAATTGAATATCTGTATTTAACTGTAAATATAAATAACATGGGATGCCCTGACAGTGTAATCTGCACAGCAGAAGCACAACATCCCCAATCAGGGTCCTGCTCTGAGCCTCCTGGCATCAGGAGACGCGGGACTGGGCTCTGGTGTGTGAGGACAATATAACGATACTGGTCAGTTTGGCTGCACTAATGCTGAGAAACTGGCAATTTCAAATATGAAATACCATTGAAAAGACCAATTGGGGTTCAGAGAATCTGACATGGAGGAGGGCTGAGTATGTGTGATCTTAGCCATGAGCCAAACTTCCACCTGCCGTAAATCAATATATACCTTTTACAATCAGACATGTAAAAAAAAAAAGTGTATACTTGCATGTGTGCACACAAGTATGTGTTTTTTCCTACTAAGGGAATTAGAACTTTTTGAATTCAGTATTTTATATCCTACACTGGCTTTAGCTCATACATTTAGAGTAGGCAGACAAACTTTCTCCCTTCCTCTCCCATAATTTTCCTAATGATGCAGTATTAAAGGAATCATTTCTCTGCTTCTGCTGAGTACCTTATAACTAGCACCATGTTGATATTTACCGGCTGTAACACAGAAGAGTAATTTTTGGCAGCTAATGCATCCCTCCTATATGTCCCTGTCACAGTCGTCCTGTTCCAAGCCAGCTCCCTATGAATGAGATGAGGCAGGGCTGTAAACTTCACAGTTGTGCTGAAAATCTTGGCCTAGGAAAAGATTCCTTAAAACTTTGGCAATTCCCTCAGTTGCCTGACTTATAGAGGTTTTTTATTGGTTTACAGAAGAAAGCCAGAAAGCTTGCTTGGCAAGCTCAAAACACAAAAGGTAAAGAGAAAGAAGAAATATGTATTCTCATTAAGTTCAAGTCTCATTGTCACAAAGTGAATTTCATTATTTTTTACAGCCTATTCAAGATCTCTGAATCCTGGTCTTTAGCAACAGACATTTTAACCACTTGTTTGCGAAATGAAAGCAAGATTCTCACCAGAACTTTCAACCTGTGGGTGGCAAAATTTCCTCTGTTTAAGGAGTTACAAGCTTCAAAGTTATTTCCAATCTATACAATAGGCTATAAAGTAAATCCAATAATGCCTACTGCTGTCTTCAGTGCTCTGATCCTCTTCCTTTGCAGTGCATAATTTAACATAAAGCTCCATCTACTACACAGTATAATCTGGCCTGCCAGGAAAGTGCATTGCAGGATGACAGTTACATCGTGTAGTGAAGACTGAGAGAAGTATATATGTTTTCCCTGCATGGTTAATGGGACTATATTTACCTATTTTTTTGTAATGCTTCCAGAAGTTTTCTTCTGTAGACTGTGCATGGAGTTTTTCTTCCCCAGGGCCAATGTTTGAGCTCCTTAAGATGCCACACATGCTGTCTGTGGGGGGAGGGAGATAAATGACCCTTGTAGTTCTTGTCACCTCCCCCTGGTCAGCTGGCAATGACTCTTGGAAACAAAGCACAGGACACAAAAAAAACCAAACCAAAACAAAAAAAAAACCGTGATGCAATGTGGCTTTTCTTTAGAGTGGCCAAATTGTTTGCAAAGACATATGACCGGATTTTTCAGTGGCACAAACTGTTCTTGTCTCACTAGAAGTGTAGCCACAGAGACCAGCATCAGATGAAGTTGTGTAGTCCACCTGTACTCAGCACTGTTGAGGCTGCACCTCAAATCCTGTGTTCAGTGTTGGATCCCTCACTACAAGAAGGACATTGAGGTGCTGGAACATGTTCAGAGAAGGGCAATGGAGTGGGGTAAGGGAGTGGAGCACAAGTCTGAGTGGTGGAGGGATCTGGAGAAAAGGAAGCTCAGGGAGGATGTTGCTCTCTATGACTACCTGAAAGGAGGTTGTAGTGAGGTGGGGGTCAGTCTCTTCTCATAAGACATGATAGGAAAAGGTGAAATGTCCTCAAGTTGTGGCAGGGAAGGGTTAGATTGGAGATTAGGAGAAATTTCTCCATGGAAGGGGTTGTGAAGCATTGGAACAGGCTGTCCAGAGAAGTGGTGGAATGACCATCCCTGTAGGTATTTAGAAGACGTAGATGTGGCACCTGGGGACATGGTTTAGTGGTGGACTTGGCAGTGTTTCATTAGAGAGCACCTTTCTCCCGTTTCCATCCTTAAATGGCAATTTCACCAAGATTTCTTTATCTTGAGTTAAAATGCTCTTATACATAGTGACTGCTCAGAGTATATTGTTCACAGTATGTGGTAAGTGCTACCTTTAACAGAGGGTTCAGCTGGAGGATGGGTTGTTGGGTCAGGACAGAGCTATTAAATATCCAGCTACTAAGTCATGATTTTGAGCTTTTCACCCACTTTGCTCTTGTGCTGTTGTGACAATTGAGCCTGAATGACAAAGATCCATTTAAAGCCTGATTTTGATGTTGACAGAGCATATTTCCATTTAAACGGAAACCAGAATGGAAACATCCTCTTGATCAGGAATCTGTAGAAACAAAGAGAAAGCTGTGGGCTCACAGCACTGGTATCCATCTCTGTGCTCTTAAGTACTTGATTCCTTGTTCAGTGCACAGGTGGTGAACTCAGAATTTTGGCTGGTGAGGATGCAAAGGCCAATAGGATGGGAGAGAGAAGGCAAAGAACAATGAAAAACTCTCCCCAAGAAGGTGGCTCAAAATACCAGGAATGAATGGAAATTGGTGGGAAATTCTCCTTATTTTGACTGTCCTGGTCTAAAGAGGAGGTGGATGTATTTTATGTCACTGTCTGTTTGTATGTTTTCCACTCTCCCTTGCAACTTGCTGCATCCTTTTAACTGTGAGATATTCCCCACTGTGTGTGTCTGTCTGTCTGTCTGTCTGTCTGTCTATCTATCTATCTATCTATCTATCTATCTATCTATCTATCTATCTATCTATCTATCTATCTATCGACCTATC